>VXBX01008737.1:136430-187509 GCA_013400415.1 Scytalopus superciliaris | reverse complement strand
CTCGGCGCGGGGCACAGCGGGGCGGGCTCCGCGCACCCAGCCCCGCCGGGCCGCCCGGCCGGGGCCCGCCCTGCGCTCCCCGAGCCCGGCTGTGGGCCGGGGTATCCCGGCTATCCCGGGTGTGGGCCCGCTGTCCCGGTGTGGGGCCTGGAGGAGCGGTGAGGGAGCGCCCCGGTGCCGCCCCTCACGGCAGGCCGTGCGGGGCCCGGGCCGGGCTCGGGGCCCGCCGCAGCGGGAGGGGGCACTGCTGGCCGGCAGGGCAGGCTCAGGGCGCTGCCCGGCTCCCTTCTCGAAGGGAATAGCCGATTTACGCCCTGTGAGAGTCGGGACAGCAGGTTTGCCCCGGGAGCGAACCCCGGCTCGCCTAGGCTGGGAGGCCGAGTTCGTGCTACCCGAGGGATGCTTTGCAGGGAAGGGCAGGCGGCTGCTGGTCGGGAGAGCAGGGGAACTTGGTGTTTTCCCCTATAAAAACCCCTAAGAGACAGCGTCTGAGGCCCCGCCGCAAGATCCTGAAGTTAATAGCTCATTGATAAAAACATCCCCTGATCCTTTACTCTTGCAAATCGGATCCTTCTGAGTCTGAAAAGGCTGTTTTTGAAACGAACCTGGGTCTGGCATTAGCCAGCCGTGTTCCTGTCTCCATAGATGTGCTGTGTTATGCTTTCTGTGTACCAGTGAGGAATTTATAAATGTGAAGGTTGCTCGTTTGTCAGAAGCCGGCGCTGTGTGTGCTGTGATTATTCCTCAGATGTATATCCAAAATAATAATTGACTGGCTTTTTTCTTCCCCACCACCACCACCCCCCCCTCCCGAAATCTGCTATCCAGGAGCTGTCACACAGCTCTTCCCGTGGTTTGAGCGCTGCTTTTCCGAGGGGAACAGGGCAACTGTTGCATTCCTCACCGACAATGGTCTTTTCATATCTTACCTGAAAGGGAAGAAATAGTGCCAGCATTTCTGATCTGGTCCTGCCACAACCAAGAGAAAGGCCAGGTAGATTAAGGCTTAATTCGCATTGTCAGATTACTGAAGTTACTTAATGTAGTTGTAGTTGTTATCTGAGAGGTAAATTACCATGCCGATTGCCCAAGATAAGCGTTGCCTTCGCGGAGAAGAGTGAAAGGTCACCCAGAGGTGGCCGGAGTAGGTGGGTGTGGTGTGCAGTGTGCTGGAGAGCATGTGACTAAGGAGTTGTGGGTTGTATGTGGGTTTTCAGAGTATGATGGTCGTATCAGGATGTCTTAATTAAAACGAAAGCAGTAAAACTGCAGGTTTGGAGATCTTACTTGAGCCAGATAGTGGATGTGTTGACATTGTGGTTCTAAGGCAACAATATTTGACTGAGATTGACGTAGAAAAGCAGCTGGACTGGTTAGATTGCTGGCTTCTGCTGCCATCAAAATATGAATAGATTGAGTTTTTTTGCTGTCCTTTTTATGCATATGATTATGGATTCCTCCAGGTTCTTTATTTCTCGTATTTTGATTGCTTTGTATTGTAGGGTTACTTATAGCTGGCTGTATTACCTAAAGGAAAAATATAATCAAAAGGAACCAGGCTCTTACCTACCACCTGAGGTTTTAACCAACTTCTGCAAAATTAATTTAATGGACTTCTAACATTAGAGTAACTTCATCCTCTGTTTCCTGAGTTTACTGTAGTTAGAAGTGAGGTCCGGTTTAGGAGTATCACTACTGCACGGAGGGAAATGTACTTACTTCTTGTCAAAAACATTCAAAAGTTGTAGCTTTTGCTTGTAGTTAATTCAGTGAAAAGGATTGTGCCTCAGCCTGTGAGATGTACATACTGAAGGATATGGATCTAAGATACGTTTCTGTGGGTGAAGTTGCTCTTTTGACAGTGGTAATTTTGTCCTAATTGGTGGTTTGTGGGTTTTTATGTTTTTTGGGTTTTTTATGAAATTGTAGGACAGTGTTCCTCCATGTATTTGAATACTCATCTTTCACATTGTTTAATGTGAGGCAGTTGTGTTTACAACTCATTTGTCTGTTGGCATTTTATTGATATGCCTTCTACAATTTACATAATCATGTAAAAAGTATCTAAATGAGCCTTTTGCTTCCTGCTTGAATGTGTGTGTGATACTAAAATACAGGATTTTGTTGTGCATTCAGTTAACTGCTTACTATTGCTGCTTTAAGAAGCCTGATATATTTTAGTAGCCTCATCTCTGGCTACCGCCTTCCTTTCTTAGATTAACATGGGTATTTCCTGTTAGATACAGCATATCCCAAGGAACTTGTCGGTGTTCTCAAGACCTTAAGTTGCATATTGAACAAAAAAGTTTCACCCACTAAGTCATCTGAAATGCAGTAAATAGGAAAAACTTAGGAACCTCACAGTTTTAATTGTTAACTGGCACAGCTCTTCATGCAGTTCTGAAATACAGGCTTTGGGATACAGAACTGCATAAGATAAATCCTTCATGCTAGGAACCCACTCGGTTGCTTATCTACTTCAGACTTTTAAGTTGTGCTTGCTGTGCAAAGCAGATTTGCAGAACATGAATAATTTAGATTAGATCTTAAATTTCACTTTTTGTGGAAGCCCCCCAGTTTTAGTTTATCTGAAAAAAAAAAAAACACCCTAGTTTTTCTGAATGCTGACAAGAAATGGACTTTAAAATAGGATTTTCTGGTTTTAAGATCTAGAACAGTAAATGAAAATTCAGAATAATCTTGTCTGGCTGAATTCAACAGTGCTGCTAAAGAGGCTGGCTCACACTGACAGAGATGAAGCTTTCATTCTGCTATGGGCTATCTTGTGGTGGCAGCCAGTCAGAAATAATTCTTTTTGCCTTGGACTCCTGTATTGTTTTTAAAATGGTAACAATTACTTTTTAATCAGGATTGCTAAAAATACCATTTTTTAGTGCTTTCCGAAGAGAGCATGATGTTACAATGCCTTGTTCTGTATCCAGGAGAAGTGTTTCTAGAATCTGTTCCTGGTAAACTTATAGTGGCATTGTCAGGTTTTTGTGCTTTAGCTTGTGCATATTCAAGGAAATTAATTGTCACCCTTAGTAGGGGGATCTTTGTAGGTGTGAGAGGAATCTGTATACTTTATGGACTCTCACTTCTCATGGCTCAACACTATATTCAGAGACTGACATAGGAGAACATGGACCACTTCTTAGTTGGCCCTAAAGTGACTGGATGCCAGTGGGACCCAAGAGAACGTAGATCCTGATGTATCCAACCACCTCTGTAGGAACAGTTAGCTCTGGTTTCCCGTCGTGCTGAATTATGTTCAAGATGTAAGTAATCACATTTGAATGAGCTTGAAACCACAGTAAAACTCAGTGCTACGTGAAATAGCTAAAACTACACCCGTTGATGTTTCGTTGGGTTGTTTTTTAGTTAAATGCCATCATTAATCTCTGTAATGTAACTCTTTTTTTTCATGGCTTCTACAGCTGTTTCTCCTTCCAGTGCTCCTATCCTGTCTTCCAATACTACATCCACTGCTGCCACAGCGTCCTCCAATGCTACCACAGCGTCCTCCAATGCTACCACAGCGTCCTCCAATGCTACCACAACGTCCTCCAGTGCTACCACAGCAACCTCCAATGCTACCACAGCATCTACCAATGCAACCACAGCCAGTTCTGCTACCACAGCTCATACTACTATAGGTAATACAGTAGTACTGAACATAGAATGGCAGTAAACTAGGAACTGCCGAATAAAATGAAGGACAAGGGCTTCTTTCCCAGTTCACTGTAGCAGCTTGACTGCTAAACATCTGATGTATGGAATACATAAATGGTTCCAAGGTTTGGAAGAAGTGGATTTAAAAAACCTCTCAATTATATTTGCAAGAAGCACTTTCTTTGTTAAAAATTGGGCCAGTGGTAATTGTTTGAATTGGTCATTTCCACTAATCATGAATTCTTAGGAGTTTGATTTTGTGTGTGTGTGTGTGTGTGTTCAAAAATCCCTGCCGTCTTAACAGTGAAGTTCTTAAAAAAGTAAATCTAGTCTTTAAAAGTATTTGCTGATCAAGGGGGAGATGGGAGGTAACAAGTTGTTACTTGATTAGTTTCAGAACAGCCTAATGTACAGTCGGGCGATGTTTAGCTTTGAGTAAAACTACAAATGCTGGCACTTGTCCCAGGCACGTAGTGAAATACTGATTCATTTTTAGTAATACTAATCTGTAGGGGAGGTGGGGAATGGTCAGACATGCAGTGTTCTGGCCTGATAATGAGTTTTTAGGAGACAGTTTAGCTGTAGCTGAGGGTTTTTATTCCAGTGATGGCATTCACAGTTAGTGTTTTGGGGACGGGAGGAGAAGGAGTGTGTATGTCCTGTCTAGAGATACTACATTAAGTACTTTTTTAGTACAATTAATGCTAACCGATTCTAAGAGCTGTTTAATGAAAGTCCGTTGCCTTGATGCAGATTATTCTCAGTTGTCTCAAAGCAGCTGTCTTGATTCTTGTTCAAATATCAGCATTTATATTAGTGCTTGAAAGAAAAGTCGTTTTGTCTGAACGAAGAATCACTGATCTGTGGACAACCTTGAAATATTTGGGTAACAGTGGTATGCAGGTTTGAAAATAATCCTTATTGCAGAAACTTGGGTTAGTGTTGTGCAGCTGAACAGCTAGATTGTGTGGGATACAGTCTGAGGGCAAAGCTTATCCTTGTTAAAACAAAACAAGAAAAATAATTTGCATAAGAACTGTAGTGGTTGCAGATTTCGGCGTTGAGGTTTATGGTATGCATGTACTGTCTTCTCTCAAACAGCTAACGTCACCAGTGCAACTACACCTGCTCCTGTGCCTAAAACCACCGTTACTTCACCTACCACAACATCCACTGCTCCAGGTAATTATTACTACTAACACCATTAAAGCATAAGATACTTAGAAAGTAGTGTTGCTTTAAAAGTTTTATCTTCAAAGACTTGGCAGCTGACAACATCAAAGCGGTACTGCTGTATCTGCTGTTGTCACTTCTAACTTTATGGCAAGTATAGTTTTTTTAAGGTGATCCATGTATGTAGCAAGGTAATAGCCTGAGACTCAGAGGTAGTTGGTAAGATATTGAAAGTCAGAAACATGTTGGTCAAATGAAATCAGCTGGACGAGTCTAATAGTGTGGCTGGAAGTCACTTGTTAACTCGTGTCTTTGGGAGGTAATATTTTGTTTTTCACTTGCAGCATAATAATGGGATGCCTTTTTTTTTTTATTAAATGAAATTGAGCTATAGTGATGGTAATAAGCTGAAGTGTTTTCTGTGTCAATCTTAAATATGCTATTTCTTGAAAAGCTTTTACAGAGGAAAGCTCTTTAAAATTAGCCATCAGCAGCAGACTCATATTTGTTGTGATTTCAACTGATTTCTTTAAGCATAACTCTTGTGGTAAAATACAGTAGATGGAAGATAATTTATCTTGAATTTAAGCAATAAAAACTGGAGCAAGGGGCAGAAACTGGAAAATGTGTCTTGAATGTGAACATATCAATAATATACTTCTGTGTAAAGGAGGAAGGCTTTGTCTTTTCGAAGTACAAATAAAGTTCAGGTGGATATTGCTCCATATTGAGGTCCAGAGCAATCTATCTCTAAATAGTTCTAGCCTTGTACAAACAGTATTTAGTCAGAATTTCAGTATAGTTAATCTGACTGCAGATGCTGATGTGTCTTGATTTTTGGGGTTTGTTTTTTTTTTTCCTATGGTATTTTGAGTAATCTTAGTACAAGGAAACCAACACTAAAATCTGTAAAACTTTTGTGAGCATTGTGCACTTACAATTTCTAATGTGTTTGACAGGTACAAATGCTACTGTGAGTCCTCCACCTACTTCACGCAAATCAACGTTTGATGCTGCAAGTTTCATAGGTGGAATTGTCCTTGTTCTGGGTCTGCAGGCTGTTATTTTCTTTCTGTACAAATTCTGCAAGTCAAAAGACCGAAACTATCACACACTTTAGGACCTGCCACTTTATAATGGACTAGTAACCCAACACCTTTAGTTCACTGAACCAAAATATTTTCTGTTGCTCATGGAAGACAGCAGTTCATAATATCCTTTAAATCTCTAAAAGAAGACTTTAAATGAATATTTTTGCAACATTATACTTGGCAAGAGGTGATACGAATCTCTTCAACAGGATTACTTGCAATATGCTGCATGGGTTCTAATGGCTGTTTTATTTTCCTTTAGTGGCTGCTGCTGTGGGACTTTTCTTGATATGCCAAATGTAGATGTTCAGAGATTCTTATTTGGTGGCAACACTGTCGAGTAGACAATCTTGTGATGACTTATTGTGAAGGCTAACTTAATCAATATTTGATACAGTATCCCTTCAGTTTTATCAAGATGTGAATTATTGGTGACTGACTTCAGGGAGTGAAATACCATTTATGCTAGCTTATGGCTCTTAAAGCATGTTGCTAGAAAGATGGACAAAAATGTAGAATTAGAAAATGTCTTAACAGGATAACATAACCTTTTTTTTTTTTCCCCCAGAAGAATAAAAGTTGCTTCATAAAATACTTCATTCCAAACAGAATTCCAGTGCCCTTTCCAATTAATGTTGAGGGTGGATATAAGGATAATTCTTCTCAAGGGGAAATAGATATTAGTGCCTTAAAGACTAAATTTCAGTGTCCCACCTATCTCAAAGCTCAGTAAAACTTTTAAGTACTAGCTTTACATAGGAAAATAGAATACATGAGACTTGATCATTCCAGTTTCAAAAAAATTTCCCTAGAATAACTGCCCCTTACTGACCTTGTTTTAGAGTGAGTAGCCTGGTACAATGATGTTCGGCTACAAACAGAAACTTTGACTTGTTTACCTTTTGTTCTGGCCTGAAAAGACCAACCATAAAACTGGTGATTATAATGCAGTTCACTCCCTGTGTAAAAAGGCAACAACTCACATTTACACTTGAAATACTGATGTTTGGGAAATCCTGAGGTTTTTATTATTCAAACAGTTCTTAAGCTCATTGCAGTTAATTTCAGGGGTTTGGTTTGTTTGTTTCTTTTTTACCCTCCTCTCTGTCTGCTTGCTGAAGGAGCAATTAAGGGTAGTTCAGAGGATCTGCTGATGTGATCCTAGCCACAATTGCTGTAGTCCTGTGACTGCACGCTACACCTTTTTTCTTCTTCCCCCTCCCTGGCATCAGGCTTGTGTCGCCCTGCAGTGAACTGTTTAAGGAAATCTATTCAGCCAAATAGTGGTTTGGGGGAGTTTTTTTGGTTTTTTTCCTTGGCTGGATCAGCCATATGATCTGAGTATCAAAGGTACTTCATCTCCAATGCAGACTGACTTTAGCACCTGTGAAAATAAACCCACAGGAAAAATGAAAGTAAAGATAAAATCAAGTGGTGTATGTAGCACATAATGCATAGCTTCTGATGATATCCCTTGATCATCAGTTTTGGCATATTCTGTAGTACTGTCTTATTAGCTCTGACTTGACTGGAATTTGGCACCCAATACAAAATAGCATCAGTAGCAGCTAAGAGTCATGGCAGTGGAACTTGAAATATGAAGCGAATTAAGTGCACTTCAGTTGGGTGAAGTGTACAGTGTTGCTTTCTTGTGTTCTTTTAGTTTGAATGGCATTGTTTCTGTTTTGCTGCATAGAAAACTCAAATTGCTACAAAACGCAGAGGTTATTCACCAATACTGTAGCTTTGAGTTAATTAGCTTTTGGTTTTCTAAACAAAAGTAAGACAATCAGCTCAGGTTTATGAAAAGAGCAGTGAGCAGCCAATTTCCAGCAACAGTATGTGTGTGAGTTAGGTGGTATATCCTTGGCCTTATTGTGAAATCACTTAAATCTGTCCTTTCCCTATCTAAGAACTATTTTATTACATTTGGTTCAAAAGATATCCATGAGCTTGTATTCTGTGCTTTGAAGTGAACAAAATACTCTTCTCAAGTACGACAGTTCACTTTCAGGTCAGCAAAGCAAACTATGCCTAGTATATAATTTTTGGCCTCAAAGGGCTCTCTTTTGGGAAACTTGCAGAAAAGGCCTACAGAACACTTCATAGCATGGATGACATTGCCACAAAAAGAGTTGCTTTGTAAAATGTTGCTGAAATCCGTATTCATGAGCTATGCTGATCCTGATTTAAGTTGCTGATAGTGTGCTGGTAAAGCAAACTAAAAATAATGTTTAAAGTGCCTTAAAATTGCTTAATCATTTGCCTCAAATTTTGTTTAAAAGGGGAGAAAGGATACCTTGCCTTAGTTACTAAGTTTTTTGTGGTGCCAGCAATTGCTATTTTCCAAGACTTTAAGAAACCCAGGATCTCTGACACGTACAGATGCCTGTTTGAAAAACTCAAGTTTGTGCTGTATCAATTTAGTCATGTTCCAGAAGGCCTGCACTACACACCTCTTGCTCGTTAACCTTGCCAGCAAGGTATAATTCCACAGGTTAGAGTTGTGGCTGGAATTGTTTCCCTTTTAGTTGTTTGTGAGGAGGGGAGGCTGGGTTATACATCTTCACCATGTGCTTGGCTGCCTCACTGTTGAAAGTAATTACTCCTTTGTGAAATGGCAGTATCAGCTGATCTGTGCTGTGTACTAGCAAAAAGCCTGAAGTAACAACTTGCAGTTTTTCATGGCCTTGTGTTTTGAAGTGGAAGGTAACTCATAGATCTATAGTTGTACATGCCCCTAAATCACTTGTAGGCACTGAATTGTAGTGACTCTTCAAGTTATCTGGCTTTTTCTTGAAGCCAACTTGTGCAAATATCAAGCTGTTACCTTATGAGTGTTCTCTGCAAGTGTTGCTGTAAAAGTTTGTATTTTGTCTTCAGTGAAAGAAAACTGAAGGAGTTGTAATCACAAACCAAATTGATAAATAAAATCTGTTGAATGGAATTTTACCTGTAAACTTTTTTTAATGTGGGCTATCCCAGAGGAGACTCTCTGCTTGCTGATTTTCTGGAAATAAGAGCTGTTTTCCATAGGAATTGAGAAGTGCTGTAGGGCAAAAAAGAAGAAGGAAAGGTTTAAAGATCTGTTAACTCTCTTAAATACGCTATTAACTTTGCATGTGATACCTGCAAAAATACTGATTCAGATTTAGAATCATCTTGAAAAGAATTTTCATTTAGGTCATGTTTTTCCGTGTTAGCTTAACTCTGTTTTTCACAAAAAGTCCAAGAACAGCAAGGCATTTATTAAGTGTTCCACTTGCAACAACCTGCAAAGCTTAATACTCCTTTTTTCAATAGTGAAGTTTATAATAACTGGATGTGAGGATGAAGAGGGGCTGCTGTCTGTGGTTCCACAGAGGCTGTTCCAGTTTTCATGAAAAAGGTATTGCTCTGAGCCTTATTTCTTTTCTGATTGTATAGAACCATAGAGTGGTTGCAGCTGGAAGGGACTTTAAGGATCATCTAGTTCCAGCTCCTCTGCCCTGGGCAAGGGACACCTTCCACTAGACCAGGTTGCTGCAAGGCCAGGTTGGGTGTTTTAACACTTCCAGGGTTGGGATGTCCATAGCTGCTCTGGGCAACCTGTGCCAGGGCCTCACAGTAAAGAATTTCTTCCTAATACCTGTTCTAAACCTACACTCTTTCACTTTAAAGCCATTCCCCTTTGTCCTGTCACTACATGCCCTTGTAAAAAGTCCCTCTCCAGCTCTCTTGTAGTGCACTTTAAGTACTAGAAGGTGCTTTAAGGTCTCCCCAGAGCCTTCTCTTCAGGTTGAACAGTGTTACTTCTATTAGCCTAGCTTCATGGGAGATGTGCTCCAGCCTTCTGGTCATCTTTGTAACCCCCTGGACTCACAGGTCCAAATGCTTATGCTGGGGAACCCGGAGACAGATGCAGTATTCCAGGTGGGGTCTCACACGAGCAGGATGGAGAGCAAGAATCACCATCCTTGACTTGCTGGTCAGCTTCTCTTGAGACAGCCCAGGACATGGTTGGCTTTTTGGGCTGTGAGCACACACTATTGGCTCATGTTGAGCTTCTCATACACTGAAACCCCCATGTACTTCTCAGGGCTGCTCTCAACCCAGTCTCTGTCCAGCCTATATTTTTGCTTGGGATTGCCTTCGGCCAGGTGTGGGACCTGCACTTGGCCTTGTTGAACTTCATAAGGTTCACATAATCCCACTTCAAGGACCACTGTCCAGGTCCCTCTGGACCACATCCCTTCCCTCCATCATGCTGACTGCACCACACAGCTTGGTGTCATCAGCCAACCTGCTGAGGGTGCACTCGATCCCACTGTTCAGGTCACCAGCAAAGGTGTTAAACAGCGCCACTCCCAGTACTGAGCCCTGAGGAATATAACCCATCATTGGTCTCCACTGGGACATTGAGCCATTGACCACAACTCTTGAGTGTGGCCAGCCAGCTGATTCCTTACTCGCTGAGTGGTCCATCTGTCAAATCCGTATCTCTCCAGTTTAGGAACAAGGATGTCATGCAGGACAGCATCAAATGCTTTGCACAGGTCCAGGTAGGTGATGTCTGTCGTTTTTCCCTCATCCACCAATACTGTAACCCCACTGTGGAAAGCTACAAATGGGTCAAGCATGATTGGCCCTTAGTGAAGCTGTGGTGCCTGTCACAAATTGCCTCCGTGTGCATTAGCAGTTCTATCTTCTTGCCATGCACCAAGGTGGGACTTACCAACCTGTAGTTCCTTGGGTCTTCCTTTTGTTGTTGGGTTTTTTGTTTGTTTGGTTTGGGTTTTGTTTGGTTTTGGGGGGTTGTTTTTAAAAGTGGTGTTACATTTCCCCTTTTCCAGTCAGTGGCAACTAAAACGGACTGCCATGACTTCTCAAATGTGATCAACAGTGGCTTAGCAACTTCCATCTGCCAGTTCCCTCAGTACCCACATGGGTAGGGAGTTTTCTAGGGAATAACTGTCAGTATGCTTAACAGGAGAACAGAGAGCGTGCAGTTCTGTGGTTGCTGACTAACTAAAATGATAACCAGCTCCGAGGGAAGAAACCTCAGTTTCACAGCACGACCTTGATGCTTATGTGGGTAGTGAATCAAGTGTGAATGTGTATTGACATAACTCAGTCTCAGATGATGAGAAATTGCAAAAAAATTAGTCCTGTTTCTGGAAAGGCTGTATGGGAATGAAGAGTTTTCTGATGTGCTTAAAATTGCTATGCCTTCCAGAAGATCATCGAACTACTGCACACAGTTAAGGACTGACTTAAGTTTTTGTTGCAATGCAGTGCTGAAAGTCTCTGCACGGTTGTTTATCCCTATAGTACTAGTCTTGAGTTACTGCTGTTCTTGGAATTTTGCTATACTAAGTAATACTTCAAGTATTTTAACAAAAAGCTGTAATTAGCTTGAGACAGTCCTTTCCTTTTTGCTACTGTTATGGCACATGAGTGCTTCATACTGATGCTAGTGCTCTACTTCTGAACTGACCTCTGGTAACAACTCTCTGTTGATTGTTATCACTCACCTTGCCCTTCATTTTTGGCATACCTTAAAAGGAACTCATGTTATTTGATAGCTGATTCCATAGCATTCTGAGTGTATTGTGACTTGTTTGGATGTAGCAGCAAGCTTGAATGAAATAATGCTCGTTTCAGTAATGGTGAAGGATGTCAGCCTTATTCTAGGAATCCTGTATCTGCATAATCTGTGTTTAATCAGTGTAATGCTGTTAAGGTTTGCCTGAATTTAATTCTAAGTCTTAGTTATTTATAAAAGTAGTGCTGAAGTGTTTGATATTCGTGTTCAGAAGCATTCAGGCATGTGGATGATGCCAAAAGACACATAGGTTAGTATTCTGACTGATCAAAAGCTGCAATGAAATTCGACACATCCCTGAAAGACACTTAGTCCTTAATTGGCTAGGCTATAGAAACAGGCTTTTTTTGCCATGCAAGATAAATGCAGATAAACATGCGCTTTTTTTTCCTGTTTTCTTCTAGGTAGTGTAGCATTGTGGAAAGAGCTGCACTTCTTCCCTTTCTAAGGGGAGGGCATAGAAGGTGCTAGGGAAGGTCAAGACAACACTTTTGATGAGTCATATCTAAACAGAAAAGGTTTAGTGTACAGGCAGCAGTCTCTGGGGATGAGAGCATTGCATCGGCCAGGATGTGGTGGGCAAGGGTTGCCCAAGGGAAAGCAGTTTTTAAAAAACTCAAGAAACCCCACCAGATACCACTGGTTTTGCTCCAAGCACCTAGCTGTGCTTTGCATCATCATGTTCCAAGGTTACCATAATCAAAGGAAGCCTTTTAGTTTTCACTGATGTCCTTGCCTGTTTTTACTGTGCTGCATTGTCTGTGAAGGGAGGACATGCAGTGCTGCTCTTGCTCAGGAGGAGGATCTGAATCACCCAGTACCAAAAATGGATTAGCAGATTAAATGACTGGATCTGATATTGAACATTGCATCCAAATATGTTGAAGTATTTATGCACAACACTGAACATTACTGCCTCTCTTTGATTTGTGTATAAATTATTATTTCAATCACAGGTTGCCTGTTCAGTGGCATTTTCTGAAGTTTATCTGCACTGATTAAAAATACATTTTGGTATACTCCTGTACCGGTAGCCACATGAAGGCAGTAGGAAGAGACTTCATTTAGGTATAGTATTAGCCTATCTGCCATTCTCTGCTTCCATCTGCTAGGCATCTGAAAGATAAGTAACATATAAAAAGTGTCAGGAACCATGGCATGGTACTCAAAAAAAATTATTTCCTAGACTGCTAACTAAATGCCTCCCTCCTACTCCCTTTCCTTAGTCAATTTTTGGAACCATTTCTCCCCACCCCGTTTACTAGCAATACATACTGTCGCCTTGATGTTAAAGATAAATCTTCAAAGGGATTTGACTTAATGTCTACATGAAACCTGCCTGGGCATATATACAAATCACAGCTTGCAAACTAGCAAAAAATTTGGTCTTTCTCCAACCGTATCCGGCGATCATTGCGATCAATGCCATCATTACTGTCTTTGGTCTTCCTCCTGTGACATTGCTGCTTCTTGTGTCAAAAATGAAAGGATGTTTGCTGGTAATGCTGAATTCAGGCTTGTTGGAAGACCTGAGCTGCAGAGCCTTTAGAGTTACTAACAACACAGTTAAAACAGAACTCAGGTAAATGCAAAAGCTGTTGTTTCTGACCACTAAGAAAAATGTGGGGGTGAAAGCAAAAAAACCAAAACTGAACCCCAAGCTGTGAACACTCAGCACAGTACTAGTTGAATAGTACTTTGTTTAGCCTGCAAAAAGCAGGTCATGGATGATCTTGACAGAAAACAGAACTATTTGCAGGTAGTTACAAAAATTACAGTTTTTGCAGCTCACTCCCTGCCCTTTCAATTCATAGTAACGAGTGTATCAGCATTCATTCCTGCAGCAGGAGACATCTCAGTGAGTCAGAAGATTCCTGCTGTCTTTAGTCTGCTTTATAATATGTGACTATTTTCCCCACAGCTGTGTCTTTTCTGGTCCTGTTGAAAGCCAAGGTTAAAAGGTGTGGATCGGTGTTGATGAGCTGCTCCCATTGACACTAAATTCTCTAGTGAATGCCAGTCCTCAATTCAGATTTTTGAAAAGCAGAGGTGCAGCCACTTAACGTCAACCCTTCAACCACGAAAAAAAAATCCCCTGACTCAAAGGATTGGCTTGCCATCATCCTCGATGTGATTTCACCCTCATTAGTGTCTGTGTACATTGTGGTGTGACTATATCACTTTTTAACCTTATGCTAATCTTTCCCACTAACTTAAAATGAAAAGGTGAGGGTATTGCTGTGTAGCTGTAACCCTGCACTTAATTTGCTAATTGAGACAGGGTTCCTCCTCCCTCTCAGATGTGCTCCAAGATGCTCGCTGTGGTTAGTTGTTTCTGGCATCATTTCAGGGTGCACGTCCAAGGGACTCTGACCTGCTGAAGCAGCAGGAGAGCAGTTGGCAGCTGCCCAGAGCGCACAGCCACCCGGGCTGGGCAGATGCATCTGGAGTCCTTGTGTCCTGAAGCAGGGACTCGAGAGGGCTGCCTGCACAAACATCACGTGAACCCAGAAAGAAGTGTAGCAATAGTTTTACATTACTGAGACAGGCCATGACTCTGCGCTGGAGAGGGAAGAAGATGTGAAAATGCAGGAGAGGAAGTGGAGAAAACACACAGGGGACATGGCTCGGGCTGCTAATCTACAGATTATTCTTACAAACTGGCTGAAGGCTTGGTCTACCTGGGAAATTCCTGAAGTTGACACAGCCTGTTTCAAAAACACCTTCCCTTTTATAGTCAAAACACAGCTATTGCAAGCTAAGACTGTACAGATAGATCTGACCAAGTGCTATAGATTGAAGTCAGGCTAGTGGCACGGTGCAGCTCAGTTTAAGAAAACACAAATCTTTACATGATGGAAGTCTGGGTTGCCTTATAAGAAGTACTAGTAATAGTATTTTTAAAAAAACCCCACCATAACTATTTCATATTGACTTGTTATCTGGAAAACAACTTCTTATACTGCTTGTACTATGGGACAACAGCTCTGCAGTTTTCTACCTTTTTGAAAGGAAAAACAAAAGCAAAATTCACAACATCCATTAAGTATTACAGACATAGGAATTAACACAAGTGAAAAGGTAGCTACAATACCTCACAGTTTTAGCACATTTCTCACTAGGTGTCTATGGTTTGATGGAGCTCCTGTGTTGAGCATAGAGAAATCCAAGCTGCTCAGCCAATTTTTCCAGCTACACATCATCTTTAACAATAGTAACTCACTTCAGGACAAAAAAAAATTAATCTCCTTTCTGTCACAGCTGCTCTCCTTGTGCTCAGTAGCATCGATGTGACTTACAAGTTTTGCACCAACTTTCCCCCTGAACTTGATTGGCTCAAAGCCAGAGAAACCAAGTATATTTGTGCATTAATTTTAAAGTTATCTCCCACTTCTTTATTTTCCCACATTTACTTTGTGTCTTGTCTTCAGTAGGGTGCTAATAAGGATTTTTCAGTTTCCTGTGGCAGGAACAACTAACATTTTCTTGCAGAAGGAAACTATCATCAAATTTGCAGTACTTTATACTCTTTGTAGCATAGAAATAGACCTTGAAAGATCACAGGAGTTTTTTTCATGTTAACTTAGTAGGAATTTAAGTATCACCCATCAGTTTTTTTGCATATGTTTGTCAGACAAAAAGTAGGATTTTAATAACAAAAGCAGCAACTTCAGACAGGTAAGAGTAGAAATCCCTCATCAAGCTTTTAAAACTGCATGAATTACATAAGCATTACATTTAGAAGTTACCTAACAAACAGCTGAGAAGTAAGGTTTTTGTTAAAGGTTTAAGTTCCACATTAATTCAAGTAAGGTCTAGAAAGCTCTTCTTCCTCCTGAGAGCTTCCAAAACCACCTGGAATCATAGGCATATCTCTAATTGAATCACAAGGGTACAGTATTGTTTGACTGCCCCACATGATTTCTAAGTAAGCTATTTCAAGGACAGAACCACTGCTGAAGCCCAATTTCCTACCACCTGGGATCCTTTGTTTCCCAGTAGCCTCCTCCCCTAAATGCAGCTTCCTTTCCATTTCCCATGATATCCCTACAAAGCAAAATACAGCCCAGGTTTTGGTTTAAAGTTGTTAACTAGGAAGCCAGTGTGTTGTGCTGCTTGAGCAGCTGTGGTGAAAGAAGGCTTTTGAGTTTTCTGACTTTTCCTGAAGGTTGTTTTAGGTCTTTCTCCTCTACCCAAATGCTTTCATTACAGAGATCTCTTCTATATTTGGCTTAAGTTGCCTATTGCTTCAAAGGTTAAGGAGGGATTCAGAGGCATAGACATGTAGCTCACAAGCTCTCTTCACCTGCAGTTACATTCCTCTGGGAAACTGCAGCTTCCAGGTCATAAACTTGACACTGCAGTTCATAAACCTGCCTCTCATTTTAAATTGCACTCTTGGGTTAACAGGCTTCCTATCTGAAAGGTGGTAAAAGGATTAATGGCAGCAACAAAAATTCATTATCCTACGGCTCTGCCTCAAAGCAGGTGCCTACATTTAAAGGGAAGGATATTGTTGCCCTGTCCACTCATGTGAATGAGAGGCCATCAGTTCTTTCTGACTGAAATATTCATAATTACAGCTTTGCTAAACATACCCATAATCTCTCTGAATACAAAATACAGCATGAATAGTGCGAATTGACATTCTCATTATTGTTTAATAGGAATCTGCATTTCAGGCAGCGCTGGAGGAAGTTAAAAATACAGAGTCCTTTTCTCAGTGTTCTCTGTGTGTAGCTCTAATTATACAAGGCCCTATATCCATGTTCAGCACAGAGATATGTGGAATAAAACAGCAGCACTTCCCTCACCTCTAACACACGGAGTCTGTAATCTGCTAACTAGATTTATATTTAAAGTTTGTTAATGAGCACGAAACTGCTAGCTGCAGCTGGGGCTGTTGTGTGGCAATTACCATTTTCCTTTCTGCTCTCCTGAAAGGCTGATACAGCTGTTGACATCCCTGATCTCTTGAAAGGTTGTTTTGTAAACACAGCAAAACAGGTCAGAGCCATGAATGAAATCAGTGGCCTCGTGTGTCTGCACCAACTGCTATGGCTGTGTAAAAGTCTCTCTCATGATTTTGTTTAGAAAACATGCCAACAGCCTGAGAAATTATCCCCAGCAGGATGGCATTTGTCATCCTGACTCTGGAAAACAAGCAGTTCATGCTTTTTCACCTTGATGCTTGAGAAGATTGAAGACACAATATACTTTGCCTGGTTTAGAGGAGAGACATTCTGTTCCATTTACAAAGCTTTTTTGCCTTTTTTTTTTTTTTAGACCAAGAAAGAAAGAGTAAGGAGACTTCTGAGGCAGCAAAGTTGCCAGTAGATGGATTCATCTAGTTAAAGTGGTTTCTAAACAGTATTTTTTTTTCTGCAGGCTATACTACAAAAGAAGCACTGCACATTTCACAGCCAAAAGCCCACTCCACCAGGCTAAACCCAGGACTTGTATTTACTTGGCCAAATCAGTTTTAAAATTGAAGTAGTTAAAGCTCTACACCTCCTTTTACATCCTTTAAGAGAGAGTGGATCTTATTTCAGTTATACTAAACCAGTGATTAGCAATGCACTAAAAGAGTTGAACTCAATACATCAGTTCAGTACAATGGCATCAATTTAGTGAAAGCTAATGCCATTTCTGTGGCCAGGCTGGATTAAAGCAGTTCTCTTCCCAATGCATTAATATGTCAGCCCAGAATTTGGGAAGCAATATGTGAAACAACGTGAAACAGATGTAAGGGCAGAGGGTTTCTGTCCAGTGCAGAATAGATAAAGCAAAAGAACAGCAGTTTGTCAGCCCTGCACTACTGGTGTCAAAGCCCTGCCTGGAGGGAGAACCAGGCAAGTGACAGCACTGCAGACCCAGGGGCATGGCCCCAGCAGGGAGGCAGTGCCCAAGTGAGGCTCCAAAGCTCCTTGTTTGGTCTGGTGATAAGAATGGTGCTTATGGCAGAGGCCTGGGACACGCACCTGGGAGACATCCAGAGCCACCAAACCCAGCCAGTTGCTGCTCTAGGTGCTGCACCCCCAATCCTCCCAGAGCTGCCAGCATGTTCCATCTGACATTGTACACCCATTCCCTCTGCACCAGCACATTACACAAATTCTTAGGCAGTTCGCCTGTAAAATACAGAGAGTAATCCTCACTTTCTAGAGCAAAGGTACTAAATGGGGCTCAGGGAGGCCTTGAGAAGTATCTGAAACACAAGATGTCACCAACAGGTGGACTGTGACCCTAAAGCCTCGAGCAGGCAGGGCCCAGCATGGTGCTAAAGTTCCTGCTGCAAGACACTCATCCAGAGCACTTGGATGGCTACAGTGAAGCTCTGAGGTTCAGACGCTTGAAGGGATACTCTAGCATATGCGGTCAGGCAGTGTTAAACCTGGAGACACCTCTCCAGAAATGCTAATGCTTCTATATTTCAATTCTGTGTTATGAGTTTACCTGCTGCATTTCTTTTTTGACCCCCCCTTTGTTGAAGATGGTATATGTTAGATGGTTCTTCAGCTTCCCTGATTAGGCATTTCACTGCTCTTTTTCTTCCATCTGGGAGCATCTTCTCCATGTTTTTAGCTTTCATTACATGGACTACTTGTGTCTTAGAAGTCCTTGGCTTCATGTATGTTCCTCTGTACTACTTTGAACAGATTTTTTTTTCTACAACATACAATTATAAAGTCTTTAGAGTTAGATTGCCTTCCCACAGTTCCTATACACACCTTTTTAAATTTCCTTTTAAACTCTGATGGCCAGTCCTCAGCTGTCGTGCTCAGCTGAGGTGAATGAGACTCAGTCACACAGGGCTTGGTACTGAACATAGTGAAACATTGGTAAACAAATCTGAATTGTCCTAGTACCTAATGAAAGAACCCTAGTCAGACCTAAACCCAAAATAAAATCAGGGTTGTGGGAACAGGGAGCACAAGGGAAGGGTATGATGAGTAGGAGCAGAATGCTGTATTCATACTATTGCTTGTTAGAGAGAGAAGCCTCAAAACAACATTCATGTGTACAACTCATTCAAGTGCAAATAAACAAGAAGGCAGTTGCTTCCAATTTCCTCAGTCTGCTGTATCCTGCTTTCAGTAACCAGCCTCTGTTCTGCATGAGAAACTTGTTTTTAAAACAACATATAAACAAGGAAAGAGAGGGGGGAAATGGGCACAACTTTTTCAAACATTGCTGTTTATACACGGTTTCTAGAGACAGACAGACAGTGTGGCTACATGTCGGAATCTGTACCACAATCAAATGCAATGGTATTTAAAGCCATCCAGATGAGGCCAAACCCTCCTGTACGGCCAAGGGCTGTGGAATGGAGCTTGCTATTGGTAAACACCATCATCACGATGGGGAGAAAGAAATGACAGAAGAAAGAAAGAACCAGAGGCTGATGTCAGAAACCAAAAGAAAACAAAAACAACAAAAGCTGCATCTAGAAAGATGGCAGATCCAGTGGGTCTTCTGGAAGTAAATTGACAACTTGTCAGGGAAAAAAATCAACTTGTTACCCAAGGGTGACTCCACTCTGCTGAAAAATCTGAACACAAAGAGCTAGAAGCAGACATGGACCAAACATTTTTCACTAGGGAGCCCTCTCAGCTTTTCTAAGGTTGAAATTTCACAGACTGATCAGCTCAAAAGGGAGCAATTGAGTCATCAGATGTGATTTTTTAATATCATGTTTACCTTCATTACCCTCGTACTGGAATGAACAAGTTGGTCTGGCTAAACCATGTTTCCCAGAAAGGCATCCAGTCTTGATGATACTCAACCATATTGTCATTTCCACCCTTAATCACATTTTGAAAACATTGTTTCTAATTTCCCATTTTCAGTTTCCTGACCTCAACTTTGAGGCACTGCCTCCTGTTACAGCTGCCCCAAAGAACCTTTTCATGTCAGATCTTCTCTCCCAGGAGAATTACCTGTAGACTGTAATCATGTCACTCTTCTTTCAGGTAGGCTAAACAGATTGAGCCCTCTGCTAGAAAGCATTTCCTGCAGCCCTCAAATAATTTTTGTAACTCTTCTCTGCATTCCCTCATTTTTTTCTTCGTTTGTTTTAGGTGGTACACTCTGGAACCAGCAGCAGTATTTCTGTGTTGTACATAGAGCTACCAACTGATTTTTAATATATATGCACTGTTCATCTTTTTATAAACTACAAGATTCCAGCATCCATCCTTTCCAGTACTGCACTGCACAGTCAGCCATGTTGTGATCCCTGTCCTGCTCAGGGGTACAGTCACCCTGTGCTGTGCAAGTCCTGCGTCCTTCTTGTTCTTCGTCTACCCAGCCACTGAAATACTTTCCAGAGGGACAGCCAAGTTATCTGTGTGATTCTGTACTTCCACTCTGCCCATATCATTATTCACAAAATGCACCTTATCAAATTCACTGACATTGCTCCCCAAAATGTCATTGGTTATTTTTATGATCTATACATTTATATTTATTTCCAATTTACTGCAACAATGTTGAATACTGATACTTCTGCTACCAACCCCTGTAGAAACCCTTCAGAAACCAACTTAATGAAAATTATGCATTTTCATATGTAAAAGAGTCTAGCTCTCAATCCATTTAGCATTTTTATTGGTATTGTGTAATATTAAAATTTAAAATAGAAAAGTTATGTGCTGCTCACCCGTAGGGCACTTCCAAATAGATATTACACCTCTAGCATTATCTCCATGTATCTAACTTGTAATTTTATCAGCCAAATGAAATGAGGTTGGTTTGACAAGACTTATTTTCCATATAATCATGTTGCCTGACATTAAATATATTGTAAGTGAAGGGTGTGCTTTTCAGTCTGACTTTGAGGAATGGGCCGTTTCGGCATGTGCAGCCACGTGTAGAAGTGAAAGGCAGTTTGCTGTGGCAGTGATATATCCATGAAGGTGTTTGCATGGAAAAAAACCCAAACATGCAGTGAATTTTTTCTGAATTTAATGGCAACATCCCTGAATGTTTGTTTCCTTGAAATGTAATGATTGGTTAGAAGACTAATAACCTCAGGATATGTAATTTAATTTTTTTTTTTTTTAATCTGTGGAATAAAATATTAATAGTGTCTTTTGCTCTACTAAAACATACATCCAGCACTGTTGATGACATACATAAATGTAGTGCCTGTCGCTGTCATTTTGGTATGACTTAAACTTTTTCCAAGATGCTACATTTTTTTCCCCTAGCACTGTCTGCCTGTGATGGTGAAAACACTCAAATTAACACATGGTTTCAATTCCGTAAAATACACATCCAGCTTCCGTAACTATATTATGCAGTTGGGTTTTAATCCATCTCTCTCCTAGAGTAACAGTAGGCAAATTCCTCATGAAAACAAGTGAGATGGAGAGGAGAATTCAG
Source organism: Scytalopus superciliaris (assembly GCA_013400415.1). NCBI lineage: Eukaryota > Metazoa > Chordata > Aves > Passeriformes > Rhinocryptidae > Scytalopus > Scytalopus superciliaris. The sequence goes on along the minus strand of VXBX01008737.1, from coordinate 166,602 downwards.
GAACTGTTGAATTCTGATACGTTTATGTAGCCTTTTCTTTGGCTTGTCAGTGTCAGCTTGAGATTTTGCACTAGCTTTCCTTACAGACTCGAACTGCCCCGGAAACGGAGTCACCTTCAAAGTTCTGCCATCAGAATTTGGAGGCTCTTTTTTGTTTTGAAGAACTTACTGTAAACAGAAAACTCCTAACAAAAGCAATGATGAGAGCAGTCATTTTCTCTCTTTTATAGAGAAGTGGGTTTCTTGAAAGGTACATCTCAGATTTTGAGTAAAGTGAGATTGAATAGTTCCTATCTTCTAACAGAAGCTGGACCTTAAAGCAAGGTGGGGAAGAGGATGGATAAGAAAGCTCTTTTAAGAGGGAAAACATAGGATACTCATTCATATGGGTACAAATGCACATCTGTAATTATATTCACATGTCAGCAATTCAAGTTGTTGTGTGCAAACAAGATAAGAGCAATGCACAACTTGATCTTTCTTATGCATTAGAAAGACCTGTCCATCTACTAATCTTCATTAATCATTCATTTTAATTCCTTCATTATCTCTAGAGTAAAAATGGGTGTGACGAAGCTTGTTTTCCCTCTGGGCAGGGTCTCTCTGTTAGTTTTAAACACAAGCATAAATGTGTATGTATATACATCTTACTATGTCATGTACAGATTCAGCAACCCTTTGTCTTTTTCCAGCCAATGGAACTGGAAAAAGCAAGGTCCAGGATCCTCTGCACTTGGAGTGGAGGACAATGAAATACAAGTTCTTAGATCTTTGGGATCATTCCAAAGTCAAACACAAGAAAGCTCTGTCAGAATGAGATGAGCTAATTTCTAATTTAAAAAAAAAAATTCTCCCATTATTTTTCTCAGTTTCAGGATTTTCTTTTAGATCCCATGAAGATAGTTCTTATTTAGATCCACAAATTTGCAGTAATTCAATCCATTTTTTACTGGGCTTTTTAATAAAATATTCTGATGATTTAACATCTCCCTGATATAGCACATCAAGCTTTACTACTGATTCAAATTAACAAACACACAAACCCATTTTGTTTTCACCCTTCTTTAAGTTAACAAATATGCTCCATACTGCCTTTCCTTTGCTTGACACGTGCAGCTAATTAACCTCTATAACAATCAATAACCTGTTTGTTCCATCCTAATCAGACTCAATTAAAGCAGTGAGGCACTTCTCTTTCCATCCATCTTCACTTTAATTTAGTAATTTTTGCCCTTCATCTTGCATTTCTGTAATTAAATTTATAAACCTCATGCTGTGTTCTGCTTTGTTTAAGCAGATACTAATTTTAAAAAAGAAAACAAACTCCGCCATTCCCATGACAACAATCTAGTTAATTTTCACTTCATGTCTGCCTGTCTTCTTTTTCATAGTTTTTGGTCACTTATGAAGTAGCAGATTTTGGTACAATGTCATTGGTCATTTTCTGAGTGAACAACAGAATTAGGAGTACTACAGGGTGCTCACACTTCCTAAACTCTTGCTTCGAGCAAGCACCGGGGATTTGTTTCATGTTCTTTCCACTTGAAGACCACCATTACATCCATAATACAGTGGGGAAAAAATTTAGAATTTTTACCTAATATCTGCAGTTACCAAGAGCTCCTGTAAGCTCACCATTATTCCATGAGCCTCCTTAGTCTGACCACTAGTTTTGCAGAAAATTAGACACTAATAACAGATGAAATCATAAGGAAATATCATCTCAGTGTCTCTAAGCTTAGCAAAGGGCTGTGCCTTCTGAGTGGTTTGCTTCCAACAATTCAGAGCCCTTAGCTTATATACCAGCTTGCTAAACCTGGTATTTTCCTCCTGCAAGAGCTGCAGCTATTCCTGCTCAAGAAGACATTGGTAAGAGTAGGCCCACAAAGATTGATTTCCCCAGGAAGAAACGTGGTTTGGAAGTAAATACAATTGTAAAAACATGCAACTTTTCGTATTTTATTTTAACTTTCAAATGCTCAAACTTTGCAGTTTGAAACAATGCAACCATTGGCAATAAATTTCTATTACTGTGTCTCCACAGAAACAGGAAATGTGACTGGGAAAAAATTTGAAGAAATTTAATCCACAATAGCAAGCAGTCAACCCCTCCAAATTGAAGCACTGCTAATGGTGATGAACTCTATTATACCACATGAGGATTCTGGTTCACCCCATATTCATATACTTGGTTCTCCCTAATTACAATGTCCTTAATAAAAACAAAATTTGGGGATTCATGAAAAGTATAGTCATCAGGTTTTCTTCTTCTTCGCTCAAAGTAGCAGGCTTGTCCAGAGAGGTTGTGGATGCCCCAACCCTGGGGCAGTGTTCAAAGCCAGCTTGGATAAGGCCTTGAGCAACCTGGTCTAGTGGGAAATGTCCCTGTCCATGGCAGGGAGGGTTGGGACTGGATGATTTTTAAGGTCCTTTCCAATGCTTTAGCATTCTATGACTCTGTGACTGCCTCCTGAAAACTGTTACAGAGGTTACAGAGAATGGCTGGAGGTCTTGCCCCTCCTGCCAGAAGTGACACTTCATTCGATGCCAGCTTACCTTCTTAGCCTTTGTGGCCCATATTAGTTTTATCTGCGGCTTGGCTTTGGCCTTCCTGATTTCATCACTATGGATCTGAACTCTGATACTCCACCTCTGTGGCCTGTCCATGTTTCTACTATTTGCAATCTTTCTCTTTGCATTTTAATCCCTCAGGAAGCTCCTTGCTAAGGCAAGCAAGGCGAAATTTCTGCTAAACATCCTGGTCTTCTTGCATAACAGGGTAGTTAGTTATGAAATCTCTTCAGTTTATTTGAAAATCAACCATCATTCCTCTGCACTTTTCCTCTCTTGGCAGTTTCTCAGGGATTTTGCCTATCAATTCTCTAAATAAGTCACAGTCTGCTTCCCTGAAGTCCCAATTATGCTCTGCATCATAATTTTGCAACCTTTCTGCTGATCCTGAAATCATTTCACAGTTGCTGCAGCCTCAGATGACACTCGCTGCCTGATTTTCCTGTTTCTGAGCAGCAGAAGTAGAAATTTACCACAGCTGGCTCCGCTAGCATTTGCTTTTAAGATACTATCACTAATGCTGCCTAGGAACCTCCTAGGCTTTCACAATGCTGTTTTCCCCTTTTAGTAGATTTCCAGATGAACACCAAGACCTCAAATCAAAACCACTTTTCTTACTCCTCTGTAGACAGATCCATGCAATCTCTTGACTGGACAGTCTGTCACAAATTCCCCACCACTGTCATTAATCTTCACTAACATTCCTTCCTCCTCTGACCTTGACTCGTAGCCTTTCAGTGGTACATCTGCACATTCACACACAGGCTCTGTGCAAGGAATGAACCCCTTACACAGAAGGCAGTCCTCATTCCTCTTCTTCCCCACTGAGCCTTCCTGAACACCCTGTAACCACCATGACCATGGTGTGCACCAGCCCACCGAGTTCCCATGGCTCTGCTCAAACCACAGCTGTGAGCTTCCCCGCTCTTTGTGTTCTCTGCATCTGCACACTGTACCTTTCAAGAAGGGACATGGAAGTTTCCCTGCAGCCTTCTCACACATAGAGCCCTTCCATTTCCACTGGTTCCTCAGTTATTTCTGTGTGTCCCTATCTTCCAGGCTCATTGCAAGTGTTGAAATCCCATCCCACTCTGTTGACATTGCAATTATATCCTGCTTCACAAGCTTCTCTGCTTTAGAGATCTGCAGAAATATTTGCTTTAGACAGAAGTATTTAGCCATTATCCATTTGATTTCATTTGTATTCACTACCGTAATTTCAGTACCAATTGAACTTTGCTGAGGAGGAATATGTTTAACTATAAAAGGAATGGGTTTGGAAGTTACAATTTGGAAAGCACTTTTCAGGCTTTAGTTTGTAACTCCCAGAAAGTCAGTTTGGGGGCCACTTTTTCAAAACATAAAGCTGAATGTAGTTTTGATTCTGAATAACCCCAAGTGGAAAAAAGGATTCTGCCTCCATTGTTTTTTGTGACCAGATTGCACAAGAAGATAAAACTCCCATCAACACTTTTTTCAGGGTCACTGAAACAGCAATCTTTCTCCCCTGCCCAGAAAAGGGATGATAATAAATGAAAGTGCTGATACATGATTGAATGTGTGTTAACATTCATACTTCCTCAGATCCAAGTTCAAACTCTGATGTTCACCTGTGTAGAAAGCATGATGTTGGTTTCAATCAGAACTGTCTGAAACCAGAGGTCCCAAGTTTAGAATCAAATTCAGTTCAAATACATGTAGTTTTTCAGGGTCTAAGGTCTGAGTTTGCTCCAATATTTCTGCACTTGAAGCATAAACACACAAAGATGATTGACTCGAGACAGCCTAACAAATGAGTAGTCATTAACAGAGTCTAGTAATGGATCACCTCCATGCTTTTTACCCAAGCAACGTCCCAGACAGAATGCAATAACATTAGTTATCTTCAGCAGGCTCCACTAGGATATCATCCTTGTGTTTGTTTTCTGGTACACTTACATATTTCCTTACTTTAGACAAGTGTTCTTTCAAGTCACCATTATTTTTAGTGGAGCCAACCTTTTTCTTCTGATAAATCATGTTGTCAACTCCTTCCCTTCTCACTTCACTGATGATTTCAAACACTGATTGCTCAGTGCCAAGGCGATAGACTTCCAAGTTTCCCTGCAATTACAAACAAACCCATAAGAGATGAAGTGTGCACATATGGGAAAACAATGTTCAGAAGATTTCAAAAATCTCTCAACTACAACCAGATGGTCTTTCTTCATAACTGTTTTCCTAACATCAATGTATCAGGAAGACAGGGCAATATCCTTCTGGCATCCAGGCACTACAAGAAGTGGAAAGTCAATTCTATCATTTGCATGCAGCCCATTGGGAATCCTGGGATGCATGTATTTTATGGAAGTATTGGCACCATGATGAAAAAATAGGCTGGTGAAAACTGGACTCACCCTCAGGACTACAAAAGGAATCACAACATTCCTCGAGTCACTGTTGACACTAATGGACCATCAGATCAAAATCCTGGGGATCTGATGGAGGTAGTTGCTCTAAGGTCACAATCAGGTCAGTTTTTACAGCCTAGATTGGGATGTCTTATTTTTGTAAAGTAATGACATATGTAGGCCCAAAGAAATCAGTGGACTACTTGAAAACCAAAGCATTAGAGTGAGCAATACAATTAGGAGTGGGCGTACAAGCAAAATAATGCAGACTGTTACAAGCTGACATGTTATATCCAAAATGTTCCCTCAGCTGCAACTAAAAAGAGTTTCCATCACTCTCTCTAATGTGGTACCTCTTCCACTGAGTATATGCCTCCCTTCTGGGAGAAGGCACACTATTTTTCCACCAGATGATTTTACAAGATGCTTCTAGCAGCAGGAGACAAATGATTCACTCATTCATCCACCTGGCACGCTGCAGCAATTTATTCCTTTGATTGCTACACTCGTGGTGAATTATACAGCAGCAAAAAAGATTGATGAAGTATCCCCTCATATTCTGTACCTACTTTTAGATGGACACAAGTCACAAATAGGTTCTGCCCTAGTGATTCATAATCATCCCATACTTCTTTTCTAATCTCTTTGAGACCAAGATTTTCTTTCTCTAAGTCAGTGAGCTGGGCTCGGAGAGCAGTTATTTCCATAATTATCCCACGGCACAGCCCAACAATCTATAATAGCAGAGCAAATAAATGAGCAAAGCTAGGGATGAGCAAACACCACAGTCTAGATGTAAATGATCCAGAACTCTGAATATGTTGTGTGAGACCTAATTAATTAGAGCAAGAATATTTTCCTAACTAAATGGTTTGTTGAAAATAATACATTGATGATATGGAATAATTAATTTTGTACATCTCTGTTGGGTTTAGAGACATTTATTCCCTGGAAACAGTAGGAAGACCAATATTTGAAGGCAGCAAATGCTTGAGCAGGGAGGTTGGACCAGATGACCCACTGTAGTTTCTTCCAGCCTTACCCATTCTGTGAAATGTGTTAAGTTTCATATGTAATCTTAAAATGTCTGTTTCTGCTTACCAGAGAAGAAAGATCTCCTCACTAATAGGTACAAGAACTGGCAGAAGGAAATGTGTGCAGAGGACAGAGGAGCGGAAAGTGTGGGACCAGAATTAGGAAATCCAATTTTAGGAGAAGATCCTGTGCCTGGCTCTACTACATCAGTGAGCCTGGCCTCCCATGGCATCATGTCCCCTGCGTCCAGAGACAAAGTCAGAACAACTGTGACCAGGCTTCATTCAGCAAGCTGTGAGGTAAAGCATTTATCAGAACAAATATGCTGTCTGCTGATAACCTTGTACATACAGACCATTAAATATATGATTTTAAAAATTATGTGTTCCATTTGTTGGTATTTACAATCTACATACCCTCAGAAAGGGCACACAGGTTAGCACAAATAGGAGGGGATGTAATAGAACTTATACAGATTTACATGACAGAATTTAAATTTCACATAGGTAGTTCATTGTTAGATCTAAATGTTTGGTTATTTTCTTACCACCAAACAGCACTTGCAACCAGATGAACACAACGGAGGAAAGCTAAAAGTCAGTCTTAGCATATTACATTACACGGATAAGAAATAGGCACAACTGCAGACTGTAGGCTCAGCCAACAGCACAGTCTGCTTTCAAGGTTGCCTGGCACCTCTGCATGCCAGATCTAAGTAGTAAATGCTAATAACTTCACTGGGTTATTGGTGAAATTTCCTGTGACAATTTTTTGTCTTACAGCAAACACTACTGAGAGATTTCTATAAAAAAAAATGTTGGGGGGAAATACATGTATTTTAGCCCTGCTTAAAAGTTCTCATTATCTTTATTCAGAGCAGCACTAGCTTTCCTCTGATTTGGGCTTCTTTTTCGTAAAGTCAGCAAAAAGTTGGTCAAATCCTAAGACTCCTCTGCAGTAAAAAGGACAACACATGTGGTTGGCCTCTGTTAATTGCTTTAGACTAGCAAGAAGTGAAAGTGGGAGCGAGATGTCTCATGAGGTTGAAGCAGAGCCCAGTGACATCAAGTAGCTCTTGACCCTGGGCCACTCCTTTGAGTACAACACAGATGACACAGGAATTTGGTGGTAATGGGCTATCAAAGTGGAGGGAGAGCATGGAGGCTTCTGTCCACAGGCTTCAGGAAAGTCCAAGTGACTCCTCCTGTATCTTTCCACTCAGCTGAAACCTCACACGCATTTTTCATTTTCTCGCTCACTCCAACCTTCTAAAACATAAGGACAGGACAGTGAAATCAGGCACGAAGGGATGTTGCTGACCAGACACCATACAGAAAGGGATATAGGGGGGAAAACCTGAAATGGAAAAAGCATGAGAAAATGGGGCAAAAAAACAAGAAGCCCAGAGAAGAACTGAAATCATGTAGTCAGTGATGAGAATAGATAAGAATAGGAGCCCAGGAATGAAATACAAAGTGCAGGTGTTCTAACACTGCTGTGCAAACATCCTTGAAACCCAGCAGTCTTCCTAGTGTAGGTTTCTGTAGAAGCTGACATGCCTCTAGCAGTGCAGTTTGTGTTGATGGAGCACTGCCTCCAAGTCAGCTAATGAGCTACATGGATATCACGATTCCACAAGATTGCATTTCTGATGTATTGGCTGGGTTTACTTCTTTTCAAAATTCCACCCACACATAACAGCTATCCTAAAATACACAGCTGAAGATGTGAAGTCAAGTGCTCAGAACTTTAGAGGAGTTGGTTACATAGCCACGATGCAGCAAACCTGCTATTTACACTGTGGCACAGCCTGTGTGCCTGACCCACTTCTGTTTACTGTCTGTCAATGCACAAGACTGAATTGCTCTGGGGAAATGCCTTGTGAAGGAAGAGACAAGTTAGAAGGTTACCAGTGTATCATCCACTGTGAATATGAACCACAGATCAGCAGGCTGCTACCTTTGCCTTCCGGTTATCTTCATTTTATCAGTCCTTCTGGCATGACTTTTGGCACTGAGCACAGAAACAGCAGCCCTCCATTACTTCTCAAAGGCTGCCACCACATGTCTGTACAGAGGGGCTCTGTCCCAAATGAGACCACTAAGTACTGCCACTTGATAGACCACCACAACTAACCTGTGTCAGAACCATACCACGTGGGTTATCAGCTCCTAAAGCAAAGCACAACGATGCACAGTGACTGTGCTTGTGTAGCCCAACGCCAACAAATTCCCAGCCAGGCAGTTTGGCTTTATTTTTCACTTAGCAACTCCTCCCACCCACCTTCCCGTGTTCTCAGAGAACAGAATCAATGCTCTGAGCATAGCAATATTTGTTATTTTTGGTAAATGATGCTGCTGCTGGAGAATATTTTCATAAAACATGGAGTAGGGCTTCAAGATGCTGCACTCTGGCCATGATGTCACAGCTCATTACAATGAGACGCTTCTGTAAATGCCTTTTTTACAAAGTGACCTAGGAAAACAAAATAAGAAACCTTGTGGGTGGCCTGAGTCACAAGGGCTGCTATATACAGCATACATGAAAATGAAACCCGATCACTTTATTGTAAATAAAATGCTTCTGCAACACCAAAATGAAGCAAAAATCAAATCATTCAGTGTAAAAGTTTTTGCTCAACCTGCAATTTCACTGAACTAACGGAAAACAGATTTGTCATTTTTCTTTAACTGGTTCTGGCTGCAACTGTATAATGGTTGGTTTTTTCCATCTGAAGCTAAAGGAGAATTTTCAGTAGAAAAATTAAATCGCCAGCTCAGAAACTGCTTGGATTGCAGTTGGGCCCCAACGTCCCTTCTGTCACAGAAAACGTGATTTGGGTTTTTTTAATCATAAGTGGTCATATTTTCATAAATATTTTCCTTAAATTTCACTGAAAAAAAAGTGAAAACTGCTTCCTAACACTGTGATTGACCCCTGATTTAGCAATGACTCAGGAAGAAGAGTTCCCACTACAGATTCTGTGAATAAAGTCCTGCAATCCCGCATTGCAGTTGCATATAAACCTCCAGCCCTAACTCATCTTCACATTATTACAGTCCTGAGAGCTGAAATAAACCTGTCAGAAGGCAGCAGGGCACTACACAAGTTTGCTGCCAATGCTGCTGTTACAAACCAATATAATCTGCATCTAAGCTCATAAGCTTAAGAAATGTGTTTCTCTTTAGGTCACTGATTGACAAGAGCTTTCAGAAATAAAGCTGTAAACATGATTCAGCTGTTGCTTAGATAGAAATGCAGAGTCTGTACCTCTGTATCTGATTCTTGGTAGTTTTCCATAAACCTTTGAACAAATGTTTCAACTATCTGTGGCTGTACAACTGAGAAATGTTATGTTATGCTGTGTTTCCAGAGCTCTGCAGGTACAGAGGGAGAAAACAAAAAACCAAAATAAAACCACACACCAGTGGGTATCACTGTCGCAAAATATTGATCCTTCAGTAATCCTTGGGATTTGACACTGGGTATGCTTTATAGCTTAGGTCTACTCAGCTTTCCTAAAATGTTTACAGCAAAAAGCAAATGTCATTGCAAACAGATTGCAAAGCCAGTGTTGAGCAGCAATATCAAATTTGTTCTGGTATCAAACCCAAAATGCAATTTCATTACAGACCAGTTCTGCCAATAATGACCTGGCCCACAATTGTGTATTTGAGTTTTCTGTAAATATTGAGTAATGAATATGATTTTGGTGTCAAATTGAGCATTTATGTACACTCATTAGTGCTGCCTGCAACCACAACCAGTGCAAGTAAGGTATATTTATCTTACCTCTTGCTTCCCCTTTTCCTTTTTTACTATTTCTGTCCGTGAATACCCAAATTACCCACATCCATGCAGTAATTGTACCAGCATAACATACCTAAGACACTAAAAATCTGCCATTTAAATTGCACTGCTAGGCCTGAAATATTAACATTCCAACACAGAGAAGTAATTTCCCATCAATCTGTTTCAGCCTGCCTGGAAACTCCAGTGGGAAGCTGAGAGCAAATGTGTTTACATGCAGGACAATACTTTGCTGCCTTTATGCATCAAGGCTACTTTTCCCCCTCAAGAATTGGGTTCCCATATTCCCAGACAGGGTATTTGAATTTTCCTTACTGGTGATGAGACTACTCTCATCTGGCTCTTTCAGATTTCACTGGAGTCATCTCCTGATTAATTTTTTTTTTGCACATCATGGATCATGTGGATTTCTGGGCTTTCCAGAAGATTTTGAAGCTAGAATCAAGATTAATACTTAGCTTTTTCTAAATCTCTATACTGTTTATAAAGCAACTTGCTAGAAAAAGGTAGCATACTAAATCAAAGCAATTCTCTTGACATTCTTCTCTAAAATACAGAACTTTCAGAAAGAATATCAAGGCCAGTATCATTTGGGGGGCACTGTATGCCTAGTGCTGTGCCACAAATACTCTGGGCAGATGCAGGTTCCCCTCCTGCCTTGGGCTCTCTCAAGACCCACACCTTGCTCCATGCAACAGAGGTGCCATCACACAGCCTCCTGGGTCACCCACATGTGCCAGAGTTCCACTGTGACAGCCTCCAGGGGCCCCTGTGAGCTTCACTTGGCAGAGAAACTCTGTGCCCATTTGGTCCTAACCTGTGCAGAATGTGGTTGTCTCAGCTCGCTGCATTAGCACCACTCGACCTACAAGCAGGACAGGACAGTCTCTTCTTCATTAGTCCTGCCTTATTACAAAGTTCACTAATTTCTCCAAGTTCATAATAATACCAAACTAAAACCCAGAGGAAGAAACCAAGGGGTCAAACAGATAAAGTAGAGAAACAGGGTCATGGCAAGAACTAGTTGATCAAATAGACTGAGAAACTCCCTCTACCTCCTACCCCTCTCCTTGGTATCTCATCAGGGGTTTGCCAAGAGCTTCTGAGTGCCACTCTTTGCTCTTAGAAGCAGAGAAGCCATTAGCAAGCCCTATACCTTGTTACATTTTACTGCTTTAGTCATGCAGCCTTTCAAGGCCTTGCTAGCATGATACAAAGGTCAGCACAGAGCTCAGAGGGGGAAGTAGAGAGGTCTTTATCTGTGGAAGGGGATGGGTGGCATTTGGAGAAGAGAAACTGGAATTTTTGGATACAGTATGTTTAGCAGGTTGCCTACTATGAAAGAGCTGTTGCAGGTGCTGCTACAGATACTCCTCAGCTCCAAGGCCAGTGGAAGAACAGTGGAGGGCAGGGAGCTTACATCTCCTACTGGGAGGCAACAATTGCTAAGCCTGAGCTCAGGCATCACCACAAGAAAGCTTTAGGTGTGGAGAGACTGGGAGATGCTGAGGCCAGGGCTCTCCTGCCCAGCCCCAGGGTGGAAGCACAGACTCGCTCATTCCACACAGAGAACTTGCACCTCTGACTCCCAGCCCTCCTGCAAGCCAGTCTGCTCTGTCCCAGAGCTGCCCCCTCAGCAGAGTTCAGAAATTAGTTAGAGACTAGTTATAAGACCATGGGCCCCCAGCAATGGACTGGGCTCCTTACGCTCTGGTGGTAATGCATGGGAAGTAGCACTGGGATACAGATACACAGAGACCAGAATGGAGCAAACCTGATACCAGCTCTTTACACACACACAGATTTTCTGTGATAGATTCAGACTTGCCAATCCAAAATACCTTGGCCTTGTAGGGACAGGCCCACCAGCCATTGCTTCCTCCATTGCAGGACAAGTGTTTTCCAGTGCCTTCATGCACGGATTTCACCCTCACTGTGTCATCTTGTTCTTTCACTTCCTTTCTCGTGGTTTTCGGGGACAAGGTTTTTTAAAAAGCAATGGTCCATTTTCTGCTTTCAGAAGGACCTCTCTGATGGCAATCTTCCAATTTTCTATTCTTGACTGCTCAAAGTTGAGCCAAGTGGGAGGGTTAAGGAGAATTCTGCTACAATTCATCTAGCGGGCTTCCCAAATTTCCATTTATTCAAGTACTGTATTTAAGGTTGTTTATGGAACATGAAAGACAGGGGTGGGTCACACAGCTGAGAGTAATGCACTTGGAAAGCATCATCAACAACCAGTCTGAATAGACACTGAAAGAGGGTAAAAAACAACTGTACTGAAACAAAGAAACAAAAGGTAACTCTTGAGCTTTCAGAGAAAAGCAAAAGTACTGGGCTAATTATAAGCAAAAATAAAGAAAGGTAGACATTAAAGAAAAAAATAAAAGAGACAAGTGAAAGAGTAGGACAGGACAAAACTAGATGGAGGAGGCAAAGACATTACTTATTTTTCATCTCTTTAGTCACTCTGGAATACTCTTACATCCAAGGTAACTTATCCTTATTGCTCACAAAATTCTTTGTAGAGAGGAGCTGTGTTGATGCCCTCAGTCCCCAACTTCAGCCCACCCCATTCTGCCTTTAATATTTCTGGTTGCTTTAACAGTATCAGCAAAGGTCTCAGCGAGTTAAATGATACGCCCAGATCATGATGCCTCATCAAAAGTTTTCAGCCTTTTTGCTATTCTGCAGCCAGTTAGCACTTGAGTCAACTGTTTCTGCCTAATTCTGTTGGAATTCACAGGGAAATGTTTTGCTTCGAAAAGCTGTGTCAATCTTTTCACATGATTTTCTGTGCTTAATATCATCTCATGAGATATACGGTGAGACAAGACATGCAACAGGCTATTGTTCAATTGGCACTTGTCACAAAGCCTTGCACCAATATCCTTCAGAGCACAGGGCAGGAAAAAAGGGGCCTATTATTTGACTGCAATGGGTACTCACATACATTAGAGACGGGGATAAAATTTCACAGAAGTTAACTCCTTTGTTTTATTGCTGCTTTCCTCAAAAGGATTGCTTCAACAGTATCAGTCTCTGCTTGGTGGCTACTAAAAGTGCTGTTAAATCAAACTCTTAGGTCAGATCATGAAGAAAGCAGACCTTAAAAGCTAGATTTGTCTTTTCCATTCATTTTACCTTATGAATCAATCAGTGCATTTGTTTTCCATTGCAAACAGTTTGAATCTCTCCCTATTCCTTGAACCAAATCTTTATGTATTTTCTGGCAGGTTTTAGGTGCCCTTAGCAGCCATTCCTCACAAACATATCCATGATGGAAGTACTCAGGGAAGTACAGCCTGGAAGTAGCTTTCCTCTCCTTGCCTAGATTAGGTTTTAGACAGTGGCTGCTCCTTTTCCCTTTGCACTGATAATAGAGCTTCTTCAGTGGGGTATGTGGGGGAAGTCAGGACGGTCTCTGCTTTCTCCTGAAGTCTGGAGATAACAACAGGTCCTCAAGGGGCATCTACCACTAGGGCTTCTCTGGAGAGCGCTCAGGACTGATGAGGCAACACTGAAGTTATTATGGCAACACCTCAGGTCTAGATTGCTTACATTCACAGGGATTTGTTTGCAAAAACTAAGAGGAGTCCTGCATAGAAGCTGTATAGTCCCAAAGAAACCCAACTGTTAGAGGCACCTGCTAGCTCTGAGCTAATGAGGCTTGACAGTGTCTCCTTCAGAACACAGCTGTGGCTGTTCTGCAGTACAGCCTCCATCAGAAACTGCATCGACACCAACTCTGCATGAGCAGCTCTTTGGCCTGCATGGCTCAGGCTGCACAGGCACAGATGGAGAGGAAGGTCTGCTCTCAGAGCCTCACCAGTAACAGCAGACCTCAGATAACTGCCAGCACAAAGTCTCTTGTGTTAGAAACATAAATGGGCCTCAAGTTTTTAGCATCGTGGTCCTAAAACAAACATGCCCGTGCATGAAAATTATATGATTGTCTAGTTCTAGCACACTAGAAAAATGCTAGGTATGGGCTCACTTCCAATAAAAATGCTCTGTTCTGCCTGAAGAAAGATCAAATGTGAAGAAAATGGTAAGATGGGCTTTTGAACAGAAAAAGGGAACAGGTTTTTTTTTTGCTTCTCTTCTTTAAAAAAACAAAGACAGGCAATCAGATTGTATTAGTTTGCTTTCTTCCTGTATCATAAAATCATCTTGTCTTTATGTATTTGGGCATAAGCACAAGGCTGCTGTCTCACTGTACCTGCATGTTGTAATTTATATTAATTGCATTGTTCATAGTGACTGGAAACAATCCTTCATCCATTAGGAATGTCCTTCAAGAAAAATGCATGACTGTCTAAAAAATAGAGATGACTATTGATAAATAAGAACAACATTCAATTAGTTCTGAGAATCCCATCTAATAAGAGGACTAAAAGGCAATTCAAAGGCCAAGCTGATATTTGATATGTTACACTTTGAAAGTAGGCCATGTGTTAGAAAAGAGGATCTGTTATCACTCCTTGGGAAAGAAACTATAAGATTAATTCCAGAGTACATTTCCCACCAAGATGCTGTGCTACTTCTGCCTCCACAGAATAGCTCCTGTGTCTTTACCTACCTACTGTCAATCATTTATTGCTGGTCATACCTCAGAGGCATCAGGACATCTTATTGATCAAAGACATCCAGATTTTGCATGACAGTACAAATCCCGTTTCTCAGTTATGCTAAGTAGGTCATGTGTCGTTGTCACCTAAATCAAGGCAGAAAATCATATCCTCATAAATCATTATTTGGGAAAGGCATGATTAGAGGTGAAATGGTAGGATCTATTATTGGATAATTAACAGGATGGCATTAAAATGAAAAAAAAACCATGAAGTCAGAGCGATTAATTAAAACTGCCTATTACCTTGGAACATGCTAATATTGTCAGCAAGACTCATCTCTACTTTGCCTAACATGACACCAGCTTTTTTTGCTGGTGTCATTCAAGGTGCCTCTTGAGCACACAGGTATGTAATTTGGCATTATGTAACTCCACGTGATGCTGTGTCTAAGAAAACCACTCCATTTAAATATCTTGCACAGAACCATGACAGACACGTTGGGCAATCAAAACTGCTGCCAAGTGGTGAGAGAGCTCAGAATGGTCATTACCCAAAACTGAAAGTTAAGAGAATCACCAACATCTATCATGCAGAATAAATCCATTTTGGTGACATCAGTGTGATTACATTCCATCTCAAATTTTTATTATTCACTTCTGGTAGAGAGTGCTTTCTAGAACACCTACTGGAGAATCAAGTGAATGGGCTGTGATCACGGGAATTTTTTTGATTAGCTGTTAGTGGTTTGATTCTTTGCACCATGGTAGGGAAGGAATAAGAACACCAAAAAGAAGTGCAGAGGAGCTCCAAGGAGCTCAAGGCAAACGCAGGAAGGAAGAGTGCCTCTGAGAGTACACTTTACTCACGCTGCAGCTCTGAGGATCCAGAAGCTGTGGGAGTCATAGCTATGAAGCAAATGCACTCTGAATCCTGGAGTTACTCAATGGAGGCAGCACACTGTGTATCCTGTCTGTAGTACTCTGGTAGGCTGAAACATTCCCTGAGGACAAAAGTGTCTCTCTGTTTGTACTAAAAAAGAAGTAAGATGACTTCAAAATTCTCCAAATGGTCTATAACAGAATTAATTGCACCTCATCATAACCCAACATAGTAGCAACTGAGAGGGATAGTGGCAGACTTGATTAAAACAAGTAGATACAAATACCAATGATGCAGATACATGTATGAACGTGCCTCTGACTGGGGACATTTACAGCAAAACACGTGCCTGAGAGAATGGAGAGGAATGATCATGTAGCAAATAGACTGGATAATAATTCGGAAGTTCTACTGCATCCTATTCCTGATCTTAAGAAAATCTCCTATACAAAGTGTGAGAGCCACTAAACCTTTTCAAAGTTTTCAAAAGTGCCTGTGAAGCTTTGGAACACAAATTACTTGGAGTTCAGAGCCAGGTTCAGTAGCAACACTCGCCACTGATTTTCATGAGACCGGTTCACACACAGCAATGCAGGGACTCCAGGACCCAGCTACATCAGCAGAATGCTCTTCCAGCACAGCTGTACAGCACTGTTAGGACCCAGCTGGCTCCTCATGTTTGGATTGCGTTGTGCTGTTAAATCCCACACATGCATCTTGTAAATATATTACTCAGCCAAGCTTAAACATGACTTTGACATTTCATTACAGCCTCTTTGTCATCCCCAATTCTCCTGTACTTCATTTTCATGCTTTAAAAACAGAAAGAAAGAAAGAAAAAGGGTCATTGTTCAACCATTTCTTGCAATATAAGAAGCCACGTAGACTGCAACTCTTTCTGTAGCTGCACATCCTCCTTTGAATGGCAACTCTAAGGCAAGAATCTTGTCCTTTTGCTTTTGTCAAACACACACAAGTGCTTTTAAGAATTACATGGAGTTTGTATCAGTTGCAGGACTAGTTAAAGAAATCCAGGGACAAATAACAGCTTCTGGGATCAAACTTGGCACAGAAGTTCAAAAGAGGTTAAATGTGATTTAGTGTCACACTGTAAGCCCTGGTGTGAAGAATATGGAAACTAATTGCATTGGCAATAAGGAACAAGAAATATGAAGTATCTGACATTCTGATCTTCTTACTTCCCATTAACATACAATTCCTCGTTTGAGGAAAACATTTCCCTTACCAATTGCCTTTACAGTATTTTAATCAGGAAAAAAATAGAAATTCAAGCACTAAGTAGTTTTATCTTCCTACAAACCTCCAAAAAAATCTTCAGTCTACAAATACATTCTGAATAGTACAAGCATGGTCATACTGGGTCAGAGCAAAGGTCCATCAGCTCAGAGTTCTGCCTCCCACAGTGATCAAAAGCAGATTCATGAGAAGATTACAAAAATCTCCAGAACAAGCATATGATGATATTTCCCACTGATGTTCTCACGGCCTCCCAGAATCTGTAGCTCGGACATTTCCTCAGCCAGAGGTGATGGCTAAATGTTTAATAATCCTTGGTAGATTTGTGTTCTACGAGCCTGTGCAGGCTCTCTCTGAGTCCTATGAACTTTTACCAGCAAGAAATCCCACAGCCTAATTACAAGCCATGTGCAAGAACCTTTTTGTTGTTGTTCAGAGCTGGCTACCTGCTGTTCCGCTGTGCACCTTACACTGGAAAAGACTGTGAGCAAACACTCTTTGTTTATCCCCTGTCTTTGAGTTTTACAGGGCTCACCACTAGCTGTACCTCTTGTTCCACCCAGCAACATTTCATCATCCATGTGGCTCCTTTGTGAACCTTTCCGAGTTCTCTGTCCATCCTCAAGTGGGGACCAGAATGGTGTAGGGTCATCAACACAAATTTATTCAGTGGTGTAGTAGTGGTTCTTATTTTTCCTCATCTAAAGGGAATCCATTTTCTTTTTTCTTTTTTTTAATCACTACTGAGCTGAAATTTTGACAGAATTATCTGTTGTAAATCTGAGGTTTCATTACTAAATGGTCAATGTACTGACATGTCAAGTCAGAGGCTATAATGTTATATATTGGGATAGGTTTTTTCCCCCCAGATGCATCTCTCAGCAACATCCTGAAACTTCATCTGCTGTTTTATTTTGCAGCCGCTCTGTTTTGTAAGATCCTTCCCCAAGCAGCCTTGCCCTTGGTATCCTGGGTTTTAAAGTACCATGCACACACAGCAGCACTGCAGCTTCAGTGTCTCTTCAATGTTATCTGTGAGCACCTGAACAGCACAGGAGAAAGCTCAAACTCCTGTGGGAAGCCATTGGGAACCTTCCTTATCCTTTACAAAAGGTGTCCATTTACAGCCTTCTCCTTCATAAATCTCAGCAAATTATTTACAAATGTGACCATCTCCTCACATTTCCAGTGGCTGCTCAGACTCCTTAAGAGCTCTGTTGAGGCTATTAAAACTTTCAGGAAATCCAAACCAAATGTAGCAACCCTTTGGCTGTGTTTGTCAACACCATCAGAGAACCCCAATGTGTTTGTAAGGCATGACTGCACTTTCCAAAAGTGGTGCTGACTCTTCCCAAATGCATCATGTTTGTCCATGCATCCACCTCACTGCAGTTTCTGCAAGATTGAACACTATGGATATTGGGTTTATCAGACTGTAACTAGCCAGGTCATCCTTGCAATCGTTTTAACTTCCAGCCTTTGGGTATCAAGGCAGTGTTAAGCAAGAGCGACACACCATAGGTAGTACTTTGGCTTTTTAAGAAAAAAATCTGAGTGCTTTCAGAATTCTTTAACACCAGGCAATCTTGGCAACTTGTTCATCTTCAGTTCAGTCTGCTTGTCCCATAGGTTTCCTGTACTTCCACTTGTAGCAGCTTCTCTGATAGATGTCCCATAAGGAAAAGTTTTGCCATGGGAGCCTCCTCGAGTTCTTCCACAGGGACTGCAGAAACAAACAAACCACTTTTTAAAATGTGTTCTATTGACTTATCTTCACGGAACACTCCTGTTCACCTACTGGCCTTTCAGACTCTCTGACAAGTGCCCTGCTCCTCGTATAGTTGAAATAATCGTTATTATTAGTCTGGAAACCTTCAGCAAAATTGTTCCTCAAAATCTTTGCTCATCTGTTTTGAATCCTCTTACGTTTATCCTGTCATACTTTATAGCTCTATCTTTTTTCTTCATTTGAGTGAAAATTCAGCTTTTGGAAGGATGCCTTTTTGCTTTAATAATCTGTTTAATCCTGCTGTTTACCCATGCCAGCATCCTCTTACCCTTCTTAAGGCTTTCTTCACATGTGGTATGCATTTCCTGAATGCCTCCAGCATGTTCCCAAAGGGTCTTCATGACATTTGCAAGGATTTCACTCCCCTGGCTAATCTTTCTGGGTTTCTTTTCAGCAAATATTCTCCTTTTTGTGTAGTTTCCCCTTTTGAAGCCGAGCTCAGCTCTGGTGATACTTATTTGGCTTCTGCTGATCCTTCAGGGATGTTTTATGCCAGCACATCATGGCTGCTCTTAGAGAGCACCTTTCTATCTGCAGCATTTTGAACTCAGTCCTGCATGTTACTCAAAAGCAAGTCCAGGGCTTGTTTCTCTCCTGGTGGACTCCGTGGCCTGCCCTGTGTGGGTTACACCTGCAAGCCTAGTCTTGTGTCATGGCACCATGTGGCATCTACAGAGGGGAGGAGAGTTGAAATTCCCTTTATTTTTTCATGTGCTGCCCTTATTTTCGTTTTGCCAATTTTATCCTTTTGAGTGCATTCAAACAACTCTGTGATCATTACTGACAGAAAGCATGTGGGAGGAGAGTGGGGGAAAGAGAGGAAGACAGTTACTTTTTAGAAGGACCCAAAAAGTATATCTTAGTTGGGTTTCTGTGGTGGGGTAAAGAGCAGCATTTTGCAAGAGGGTAAGCCTAGACCTTGGTATAAGCAGGTAAGTTCTGTACCTGCTTATTAAACATTCTTTGATATAGGAAACTATAAAATTGAATGTAGACCCCACAGCAAAACAGGAAGATTAACTCATAAGTCAATGTCTGTAGCAGTCACCAACCTCCCTGAGTTAGTAAACTATGAATCAGGACATAAAGGTCATAAAATGCTCAGGTAATAAGACAGCTGTACTCAGACTTGGTGTGTTTGAGATCCCTCAATGAAGTGTGTAAGGACCTTCAGCTCTTTTAGTTCAAGGAAAATTGATACTTCTACTGAAAGGAAAATGTCTACCCTTACAGGGCACCTATCATGGTCTGGAAGCAGATAGCATGGATAAAACTTGATTTCATCTTTCATACATTCTTTTCTTGCTTTGTGAACAACTTAAAAAAAGGATTATTTTTTTTTTTAAAAAAGGTCCTGGTGTCATCCCTAACAGGTTGTAATTCCTACCATAATTGGTGCCTGATTGCTGCATCAATCAATGTGTAGAAAGATCACTTCTCTGTGAATGGCTAACACCTGGGATACTTTGCTAGTGGATTCTGGAGGCTGTCAGTCAGTTTCTGTATGTGTTGAAGTTTAGTCCCTGGAGTCCCAAGAACAGTAAGTTTACCAGGTAAGGTGGTGGAATTGCATATAAAAGTATGTCAGTTTTATAAACTCATTTTCCCTCCAAGGGTTTTGTACTTCAGGACTTTCTCCATATTTCACCCTTCCCTGTGAGGCAGAAGAAGAATGTGTTTACATCCCCCTCAACGTTACAAAATCAGGCTTTAAAAATAGAGACTGTGGCAGGTAGAGAATTATGAGGATGTAGTAAAGTCAGGGAGAAAAAGACATAGGAATGAAAAGTTACGAACAACTCAAAAGAGTGGTTCTGTCATTAACCTTTCCCTTTTCAAAGTTAATTACTGCAAAATGCCAGCAAGGATGGTGGCATATCAGGATTAAGTTTGTCAGACACAAGCAGAATCAGGTCCTGAGATGTCATTTCTTTTACTCCAGAGACCTAAACTAAGGAATGAGAGGGACAACTTTGTCAACTTTTTAAAACTAAAATATTATTGTAGCTCCATCCTGCAAGGTAACGAATATTTTCCTGCTGAGGCTCTAAAGTTTTTTATTCCCTTTAAGCTTAGCAAAAAAAGTTCTCCAAGCAGTGGGTCTCTACAACTCATTACCCTTACAAGAACCCCTGCTCTTACTTGGCTTTTGTAGGAAATATGTGCATAGGGCTTGACTGCCTCCCAGGACAGCCATGGCAGAAGTGATTTAACTCAGAAGTACCTGTTAGAGGAAGCCAATGTTCTCTCTGTCAGACTGAAGGGCCTGCCATCATTCAGGGAAGTTAAATGGTCTGATTTGGAGGAGAGAGAAATTATTCCTCAGCAGAGGCAACCAAAAAGATCTCTTGGTCATGAGCAACAGAGTAAAACTGTCTGTACAAAATGTGTTACAGAGACAGAAGAGCACTAAGGGCTCCATCACTGTCCATATTTTCTGTTTTAAAAGTGTGGTAGCTAAGCACACATTAGATATGTCTGAAATTGAAATACAGGGCACATATATTCCTCCTACATCTGGTTATGTGGTTTCTCACTGATCCCTGAGCTCAGCCTCTTTGATTGTTTCAAAGCTCATTAAGCATGCTAATTTACGTGAGCTTTCTCAGTCATATACAACTGAAATTACTGATACACACTTGGCACAGTGAGCACAAACCACAGAACTGGCAGTGCTTTTTGTCAAAGAAAATAAACCCACTCCAAAATTAAACATTCACAAGCACAGTAGTAAAATAAAAGCTCTAACAAGTATTTATGGTTCACTGACTCCCTTCTTCCTTTCCAAAATGAAAATTTAAGATGATAAATTCAGAACTGATAATAAAAATCTTACATAATGAGAAAAATATACAGGGAAAAAAGTTTGGAGACACTGAAAGACAAAGTTGGTCTTTTATGTGTTTCCCCAATTACTGAAGAGGGGTTTTTTTCTCAATTGCCGTAAATAAACTTTTCATTTTTCAACAGATGCCAGGACAGAAGGGAAGTTGTGCGGGTAAACTTTTACTCCAGAGTTGCCTCTGAGCAGCACCAAATGTATAGGCATATAAAGAGAGGCATTTCTGGGTGGCAGGAAAGCAGTCCAGCCATGCAGCACCCACACCCATAGAGGGGGAGGCATGCATAATGTGCCGTGTTTTGAAATTCCAGCTCACTATACTGTGGGAATAATCCAGTGGCTGAAAAGCCAAATGCCAAGAGCACTTCAGTACTTAATGTTACTTTGGTTGCCTAATTATCAGGCATCGGAGTTCAATTTGGTTCCTGCAGTCTTAGGCACCTCCAAAGAGGGTTTCATCCCACTCACTCTGAACACATTTTAGCTCAAGGTGTATTTGCAACAGTGTCCAGCCATGATGTCCAGTGACAGCAGAGGTACAGAAGTGGTGGGGACACGCCAGTAGTTACTCACTACCTCTCTGCTAACTGCTAAAGGAAAGGCAGCTGAATCCCAGTCCTGTGGCATAGTTTAACTTGAATAAGTCAAACTTATTAGGGCAACTAGTACTATTTCTGTGTCCATGCAGGATGACACACACCTCAGCTGTTTCACCCTTTAGAAAGAGGATCAAACTACAGATGTATCAGAGTAATCCAAGTCCAGCATTTTTAATCTTCTGGTAAAGTCCTCATAGGTTGACCAGAAAGTTTAACAGACACCTGCTAATGGCAGAAGTGCAACTTTTGGACCATGTTTTCTGTTCCCTGCAGGAACAGGCCTCCGGAGCTCGGTAGGTGTGTTATTTTTCTGTGTAATCATGACAGATCTGTGATGCTGAGGACATGCTCTGGAAACACAACAGCCTTCCATCAGTAAAACAAAGCAGGAAAAAGAAAAAAAGAAAGAATGAACTTTCATATTGACTTTATTCTTCAGTTGCCATAAAACTCATCTTCATGCTCCTTTTTTTTCCTTTTCTCACCATCAACATTTCACAGTCTTCTGCACCTGGAACCATCTACCTTAGGCACAGTATTTATTACTAATCAATCTTGTCAGTCCCTCCCCAGTCTGGAGTCAGAGGCTCTGGGTTTAAGATGCAAAAGCAGTTTGGTGAATTTCCTAATTGAGCAAAAGCCAGAAGATACAGTACCACGTGGTGAAATGCATCAACCATTTCTAAACTAAGGTGGGGAGCTCTGAGAGGAGTCTGCAGACAAGACAAAGGCACAAATAAAGCCTTTTAGATAACCATCCCTAAGCAAACACACCAAAGTAGCAAATATTTTTGCTTCTTGGGACACAGCTGCTCCCAGACACCAAACAAGACCTCCCTGGGATGACACTGGGAACCCCAGAGCAAGGTCAGCCACTGGATTTTGTTCAGGCTCAGGATATCACTCCCAGCTGTCACCATGTCATGTGGTGTTACAGTTTCTGTTTAATAAACTACTTCCCCAGTGTCCCTTGCAACTGCTTTTCTAGTGTTTGTATCAATCCAAACAGATAGACATGGCCAGGCAGTCCTTCTCCTGAGCTTCTGCACTGCCAGGGCCAGCCCAGGTACTTCCTACCTCCTGTTCCCTCTCCTCCTTATTTCCACAGGTACAAGTCCAGAGGTCATAGAGGTCCCAGTCGGGTGCTTCTGTTTAAGCAGAGACAGGGATAATACTATACAAACTGGTGGGATGAGGAATAATTTCATAAATAGGAAATGTTTCTGTGGCTGGGTGGCTGGATTTTGGTTCAACTGCTTCTGGTTTTAAAGTAGACGATCCTTCTTTCCTTTTACTTTCATTTCTGCCTCTAAACCAAGGGGACCAAAGCTTTGTCCTTCCTGGCAGGCACTCTGCATCAACACCCTTCATCAGTGGCACATGCTGGATTCATTCAGATTATAATCACTGATGGATATTTCCCCATCTCCAGTGACAAGCTAAATTGTAATGCATGTGAAAAGACGTGAATGGCTTAGTGCCTAGAACAAAATCTCTTCTAGCATTAGCAAGTACTGACCTTTTCTGGAAGTGTTTTGAACACGATCAGCACTTGTAGGGTGAGGGATGATCCACAAGTTAGGGAAAGTGCATCCATCTCAAGAGAGCAGAGAGTGTGGTTGAGAATGGAAAAATCTGAGTTATGGTAAGGAGGGAGAAGTGTTTAGCATTTGGGGGCTTTTTTCTGCTTGTCATTTCCCTGAAAGACTATTTTTTTTTTAATAAAACCATAACTTGGACATAAAATTTGCATCTAAGATTTGGAGCAAGAATATTTTAGACATAACACGATTTAGCTTTGATGTGTATAGTACAAGGTAAAGGTTTGACCTTTAAAACCTGCTGAATTTAAGAGACATTTGGAAGAAACTTTCTTAAAGCATCTAATTTATAAAGCAAGGATGTGAGCTGCTGTGCTGAGGACATTCAGGGTCCCTTCCCCTAGGAACATGCTGGCTAGAACAGGAAACAGGCGGGGCAATGCAACTGACACACATTAAAAATCAGTAGCATTATTTTAAAATATGATGTGCAGTTACTAGTAGGCAGCCCACTTTTTTTTGCCAGAAGACATGAAAATACAACATTTATTATATGAATAATGTATTTTCCTGTTTTCATATACAATGTGCCATTTCTTGTCTTCATACATATGAAGATGAAGTACAATATGCAGTTAGCACCCTCTGAAATATGAGCTATAAATTCACCTTGGAGATTAAGTTCATGTCTTCCTGAAGTGAGTTTTACAAGGGNTTTTTTTTTTTTCCCTGAGGGGGGAAAAAAATTAAGGCTGAATGCAAAAAATAGACTTCTGGTTTGGGTGGGAAGAAGTAATGAAAGGTTAAATACTCTGTGTTGTAATCACGGAAATCATAATTGGGCAGGGTTTGTTTAACCAGCTGTGACCTGCTAACTTTTGCACAAGAATGATAAGCACAAACTGCGCCTAAGGAAACCAGATCCTTTTCAGGGTGAGATCAGTATTCACACTCTCCATTTCCCCTGCCTTACATCACAGCCCGTAAACGAAACCAGCACGGCGAGAGAAGACAGGGTGACCACACTTTCCTCCAAAGACAGAAGCGCACACACTGTCCAGACGTGCTTCATCTTTATTGATTTCAGCAGTCCAGAGCTGCGAGCCGCCTGTCACAGATCCTGTGCTTTCCCACCTCATCCCAGGTCATTAAGGGTTGCCTCTCTGCAGCCCTGTTTGCAACACAGTGTCACCCTGCTGTGATGAGGCACCCAGCTTCTTCAGAGGAAAAGGACAGCCAGCTGCCTCTGGCTGAGCCCAGGCACTGCCTACCTCAGAAACAGAGAACCGACTTGCACTGTCATTTCCCAAGGAACAGCTTAAACAGAGTTTAATCCCAAATAGAAGAGATTTACTACGCTAGGTTAAAAAAAACCCTAAAGCCCCCCCCAAATGCTTTGTCATGCTCACGGAGTGACTAGTGCTTTTAAACCGTGTGTGGCTAAGAGCCATGACCTAGTTTCATATGCCAGTTCTGGCAACAAAAAAAGGCTGGGGGAGGGGAAGGACAGGATGGCACCACAGCACAAAAATCACTGTCCTGCATTGTCCCCTGTCTTCCCTCTTCCAGCATTTACTTTTAAGACAGAAGTTGCTGCAGGAGTATTTTACTGTCTTCCATAAGGTAACATTCCTGCTGCACCCAGCAAGGTGCAGCTTCTGCCTTTTTTTAAGGGATACTGGCTTAGGTGGACAGAGACTACTACCCACAGTCTTCCCTTCATCCTGCTGATCTTTTTCCCTCCCTGCATTTCCTCTGCTCTTCCAAGCCACCTTCCCTTCATCCACCATATCCATTAATTCTTCCATCGGGCTGCAGGTCTTTCTCAGAGGGAGGGAGGGAGGGACAGGGAAGGCAGGGTCTGCTCACCGCTAGAAGCACCTGCAGCCACAAATGCAGGCATCGAGAACAGTTCAGAAATTAGGAAACTAATTGAATTAAGTCTCGCTATAACCCTCCAAAGGCAGACAAGACGGAAGCTAAATTTCTGCTTTCATCATGACTAATTGACAGTTGCTATCTACAAGGTGCTTCATGGCTGCGGTTAAACAAAACCAGAAAGTGAAACATTAACCGGTAATGACTGATAAAATGGGGACGAAAAAGAGCCCAGATGAGCTGCAAGGGCAGGATCCGTTTTTAATGAAAGCCTTTCCTCCAGCCTTTCTGCAGCTGGTTTCTGGCACGAATGCTGGTTTCTGTGGCAGCCTGTGCAGGGCAGGTTGGTGCCGATGCGAAGGGCCCCAGAGTGCCATGGCCCCTGCTCCCCACAGGGCTGCAGGCACCGCTGTGCTGCAGACAGCCCCAGTTCCCACGCTGTCCCCACGCTCACTGCTCTCTGCACACCTCCACACTTGCCTCCCTCCAGCTGGGAAGGCTTTGCTCTCGCCTTCCCTTGGATAGGAAGCACAGGGAAGCAGCACAAGTGATACAGAAGTGAGTGTGGCTGGGCCCCAAGCTGATGGAGAGACGCAGGCAAGCATCAAAGCACAGGAGGAGAAAAGGCAACTTTAGAAAGTTCAGTGCTACTAAAGAAAGTAAAGGGCATACATATGCATACACACTTATTTTCTGGGATATTTCTTTGTCTCAGATGTTTCATTTTAAAGTGTAAAAGGACTATGTGTAATATATGCTAATATGCTTGTATTAACTTTTTTGAAGAAGTTTAATAGTATCACTCTACAAAGTATTATAGGGTACTGAAATTTTCTTCCTGTTGGAAAGTTACAGGTCCAAGAGGCACAAGCTGATACCTGATCAGGGTGCACAATGTATGGCTTGCAGATCTGTCTGCTGAATACCCGAGAGCTCTGGAAGGCCTTCTCTGTCACACCATGGATGCTCCTGCCTTATTCTTTGTATGCCATCCCTGTGACTCCAAGAGTAGCAGGCAGTGCATGGCATGAGCTGCACATCTTTAGGTTCTGCAGATGAACTCAGTGATATATATGAACTCATTATGATAATATACAAAATACTATGGAGCTTAAAAGTGTCTCAGGGCATCTGGGACAGGAGTACAAAATACACCATCTTAGGCCTCACCAAATAAAACTAGGTAAGATAAAGAGGGGAATACAGTCTGTAGCATGAGCCTATGATGGCATTACTTCCCAGCAACTCTTAACCAGGTAAGAACCAGCCCACAACTGGTTCATGCAGCTGGCATCCAGTTAAACAACAGGAGAGGGATGACAATCACCTTCTCAACTTTTATGGTTGGTTAGGCTTGTAACTACAACTTCCAGCTTTTGTCATCGACACAAGCTTCTGCCTGAACCTTAACACATGTTTTTTTCTGTGTTTCCTGCTGAGCCTCTCTTTTTCTGGGGAACCAGAGGACCAAAGGCAAAACCAGTGTGCTGGGGGACTAGTTCTAAAACCATCTGTCTGCTGGTGCTGCTACAGGGAACCCAGAGACATACAGAGAGTCAGCAGAAGGGCATGCCTTGCTAGACACAAGTTTTGAGGAAGGAGATCCTTGTGACCCGATCAAAAATTTGTGCTTCCTGAAAGGAGCAGATGATACAGGGTCATCTCTTTAGCTGTTGTATGCTCTTTCTCTCCTTTCCTAGCTTCTGATAAGTCACATGTCTGCAACTTATTAACAGGATTCATTTCAATCTCAAATAAATAAAATTTTAAGGGTAGAATAACCCTCGCTACCTCATTAAAGCAGAGGATTCACATCCTGAAAATGAGTTTATCTGTTTGTTCTCCCCTTACATGTAGTGCTTATGATTAGAAACCAGCACATTTTCAAAGATTTCCTTCTCTGTATGCCAGCTTTTGCAGGAAACTCTGACTGTGCACATTCTTCATCCACCAAAAATTGCCTGAAGACTGGCAGAACACACTGCTCAAAACACTTTCAAACTATTATTCCCTTTACAAACATGTATTCACCTTTATTTAGTAATATGCACTGACTGAGGACTCTGGCCCTCGGGAAGACTCCTGTAAGCTTAATACAAACCAATATCAGTTGCAATGTTTTTCTTTAAGTCTTGCTCCTCTTTTCTTTCTCGAGATAGTCTAATTATGAAGTACTTGCCTCTGATGATAGGGAAATCATCTAAGAGGCTTCTTAGGCTATTGTACCCAATGAGTTGGTCTCTCAGGGAATGCTGAGACTTGCACTGATTCAGCCTAAAAAATTATAATTTAAATATGTAACATTGTGCAAAGTGTCATCAGCCCAGATAAGCTCTACCTGTTGTACCTCTTTCTGTAGGGACATCTTGGGCATCTTCTACAGCCAGATGTAGCTCAGTTGGTTAGAGCATGGTGCTAATAATGCCAAGGTCATGGGTCATGGATACTATCCCCATACAGGCCAATCACTTAAGAGTTGGACTTGATGATCCTTGTGGATCCCTTCTGACTCAGAATGTTCAAGAAACAAAAGCAATCCATAAAATTTACAAGCTATGATTCCTCTGTACTGTGATGACCAGTGCAATAGAAATTGTGAAAGTGGCAATTAAGAACCAGGTAAAATTTAGATTTAATACTTTTCACCACACTGGTGTCCTTACAATGCTTTAGAAATATCCACAAATTCATACAGGAGCAGTTTTATGTTAGCTGGTGATACTTACACTACAATAAGGAAGTAGAAGCAGGGAGGTGCTGAGTGAGATGATGGGTTAAATGCAGAAGTGGAACTCAACAGTGCGACCCTGAGTCAGATTTCATCATCACTGAGCTGTGCTGAAACTCCGCTCCAGCCCGGGCTGCAAGCTGCCTCCAGACCATCAGTCTGGCCTTACCTACATTCCATCAGCTGTGCCTGGGTTCAAGGTAGTCTGAATCTGCAGGCTGACACAAAAACACAGGTTACTGAAACAACTGTTGTACTCGCAGCTCTCTCCTTGCTGTGCTTTTCCCCAGGGCTGCTCAGATGTACCTCAGCACACCTGAGTGAAGGAGATAAGGGACCTGGATGCTGGGCACATGCCACGTTCTTGCCAAGTCTTTTGACAGAGAGGAACATGCAGCTCTAGGTGGCTTCACAACAGGCTACACATTCAGTAGAAACGAAACACATAAATTAACCTAGGGCAGTTATTAAGTATGATCTGTTCCTTAGTGAAAATAGACTAGAAAAAGCTCATTTCCTTTTAATTTTTTTCTTTCTTCTGTATTGGCATTTGTGCTTAATCTCATGATATTGTGTGCAAAAGAAAGGTCCCAAAAATGTAAACTTATCTGGGAATATAAACAACAAAATACTGCACATTAATGTATGAATGAAGAGCTAAAAAGATAAAATCAAGTCCAGTTGTGTTTGAACCTCTGTTTCCTCCCAAATTGTTTTACATATTAGATTGATCTCACAGGATAACACATCCCACTCATTAATTCTCTAATCTGCTGCACAAGCTATCACTCATATCAGTGATGTTTATCTGCTATTTCTGCTGAAATACTGAAAAAGTCCTGATGTTGTGTGCTTCTGCTTAACATCCCATCATCAGTCCTTTCTCCTCATAAAGAAACCAAGTGACATATTTCCTGTACCACCTGTAATGTTATCCCACTAGACCATTGAAAATGTTCTTTTCCTCAGCTTGCAAAACGGCTTACAGGTCTATTCATAACATTCAGAATACAAAGTCTGGAAGTTCATACTATCCACAGGAAAAAGATGCCCTCAGAACAAGACTTATGTTTAAAATATTATGTGTTTGTATGGAAATGTCTATACCATATCTATATTAAACATATATTAGACAGATAGCAAACACCTATAGCAATATTCAACAATTAGGTCTTTCTTCCTATAGAAGAAGTTTTAGAATTTCCCCCTACAATGAGACAATATTTTGCTCTTAGTATCATGTAGGACTTGCCTTTACTGTGAATCTAACAAAGCCAGAACACTTGTAACCTTTTCTGTTAATATAATTTTAAAAGCCCCTCCAGATTATGTACGGTATTGTAAATATCAAAACTATGCCATTCCAAAACTTTAAGGAGGTTAAACATTGAGGAAGATTTCAATCAGTACATTGGGTCCAGTAGACAGTTAAGTCAGTCTTGCAAATAAATTCTGAATTATTTTATTAAAGTCAGGTTTATATAATTTTGTTCACAAATTCTGCAGTATTTCCCAAAAGAGTCTGCAGCTAAAGTTATTTCCTCATACACTCACACAGCCTACTGAGCTGGTAAGAAGCTTAGGAGTACATTAAAATATATAATTTATGCTGGCTATTTAAAAAACAATAGCCATTAAGGCTTTGTGTAGAAGGAGTTTGATTTTACTACCTGGTGAATTCTTAAAGGCTGTGCCTAACCTGCAATATATTTAGCACAAGATTCAGAATCACAAGCAGCTTAATACAAGATCTATATTCTCACATTTAGACACTGGATAAATAAGAATTTGCAAAAGACAAACTCTGTACTCATATATACTTACATTTATTATTTTTTTATAATTCTCACATCTTCTTCTATACCACCGAGTAAGTGCAATGCAAACTCAAAGCTGCCACTTTACCTATACACCAAAATCTAACAGTCCCTCTCAAAATCACTGAGGAGCCTCCCGATGAGTGAAAGTGTTCAGCATCCTGTTGCAGGGTTCTTGTTTCTCCATCTGAAATGAAAGCTTCTGGAAGACTAATGAGAGGGAAAAAAGTATGGGAGTTGAGAAGAGTCACCTCTTGAAAAGTGAACTGATAACCTACTTCTGAACCACTCAAATACCTTCTTTAAATTAGACACAACTTCTGCAGCGACATTCATTTTATTCATTCCTTATTCAAACAGGTACCATACACTGGATCTTTTGAATCAACTCAATTGGAGATGAGATGAGATGAGATAGATGAGATGAGATGAGATGAGATGAGATGAGATGAGATGAGATGA
>VXBX01008737.1:60790-136212 GCA_013400415.1 Scytalopus superciliaris | reverse complement strand
ATATGCCTCCTCATACTGGCACTAAGGTAGAATAGGAACCATGAGTCTGCCTGGGCCAAGTTAGACACACTGAATGCCCTTTCATTTGTGCCTTCAAACCACAGGTTGTTCAATTAGCACAGTTTACAGTGCTCGACCTCCAGTGAATCAGCATTGAGTAATATAAAAACTGGCTCTATACTTGGTAGTACCCAGCAACCCATGTAAAATCCAGGAGCTACTAAGTGGGCATACAAGCCACGAGACCAAGCTCTGTTCTACAGGAGAAGCAAAGTCATATTTAATGACCTTATCCTGGCCCACTTACTATTTGTCATAATTTTTCAACATTTTCAACTGTGAACTTGCTGACACTTAGAAACTCCTGAGAGGTATCTGGATCTCCTCCTTTAGATTTGATATGAAACCAGAGTCATATAGAATGACTTGGGTTGAAGTGACCTCAAAAATCATCTAGTTCCAACCTACAGCCGTGGGCTTGGACACTTTTCATTGGACCAGATTGCTCAAAGCCCCACCCGACCTGGTCTTGAATGCCATGGACAGGGTCTGGTGAGACAACCATAATCAGAGCACCAACTCACAGCAGGACACAGGGTGTCTGGGAACATGCCCTGACCACTGAGAGCCCAGTGCAAAGCAAGTGGTGCTCAGGGACTTGCACATGCACCAGCCTGACTCCTGCCCAGCAGAGGGGGCTTGCTCAGTGTGTAACAATTACCTTTACCTGGTACAGAGTAAATCTGGAGCAGACACAGGGGGAAATGAAGTGGCTGGTGTGGTAGCTCGCAGCAGCCAGTCCTGTTTCACTCCCAGACACCAAATTTCTTCTACTTGTTTGACTGCTCTGACTTGCTAGACTTACATGTCCCTCCTAAAATACCATGAATATCAACTCTATGCTTGGTCTCATAAAGACTAGCAGCTCTTCCTACTAAATCAATGCAGATTTGCAATTCTGTATGCTTTCATTTACTCCGGTTTTATGCTATAATAATTCACTGGGATCATTGAAAGTTGCAGAAAAAAAAAACATTTCTCATCGAGCACAGGCATAATGAAACTGTAGCAGCAGCAGACTTAGAGGCAGTACCCTATTTATAAATCAGACAACATTCACCACGTTCAATCAGCCGCAAATAAAATATGAATATTCACAGATAGTCACATTTTCAAATATGTACAGATAATTGTACATCTAGATCACTTGTCTGGAAAATCAGTTTGCCTCACCACAAACATAAAAATCTACACACATTGCCTCAGGCCTCCTTTATAAGTTCAAGTGGCTCCTGGTATGAAGGAATCTCAGAAATTTCTGTGCATTTATATTTAAAAAATCCTAATTTTCAAGTAAGAACAAGTGGCACTTTTCCCAGTTGTTGAAGTCCTATTTCAAAAGTGGCACTTTTAGGTCCAGGGGTACTAAAAAAGCACCCTAAGCAAAAAAGCAGATCAAGGAGAACTACTGTCTCTTGTGTATAGTGGGAAAGCCATGTTTTGAGGGTTGAGTCCTTTCTCTTAACTAAGTATTAGTTTGGCTTGGGTTAGTGGCAGCTTGTGGACAGGTCTACCAAAGAATGCCTTGGCTCTGTTTTAGTAGAAAATGGATTTATTGCCCAGAGAACAATTCTTCTGAGGACAGGGAACATACTACATGCATTAAAAAAACAGTGGTCAGCAACTGCCTTAAAAATAAATGGGCAGGCATGGGCAATTCCTTTGTTCCTGAGAAATATTTCAGCTTATAAACAAAGTATAGAAAAGCTGGGCACTGACATTTTAGATACATTGTAGTTCACCATTCTGAAAAGTCCTAGACCACTATCAAACAGACTGGTCTGCGTGAGGACTTACTGCACAGTGAGCCTGGCTTGATTACACCTGTGCCCTTCATGGCACAGCCCATGGGTGCTGGCTATGGACCAGCCAGATGGTGGCAGGTGCTGCAGAGCACACAAGCTCCCTTGGCAACACACAACCTTCACACAGGTTGAAGGAAGATGCCACAAGCTTTGCCCTGTTTTGTGTGGGCAACCACATCACCCACAGCACTGGTGGGTCCCTCAGTGCAGGCACAGCCTGTGACATCCTGCAACCATCTCCTTTTCCTATGTAAGGAGGTTTTACCATTTTTTTCCCCTAGTTTTACATATTGTGCTGGAATAACAGATGCATGACCATCAGTGCCTCTGTTTGTTGTATTGATTGTCCTCTGTGTGTGAGTTTGATAGATTAGCTAATACCCACTGATTGTAAATCAGCAAAAACTGATTCAGAATGGATGCAGCAGCCGCCAAATGATTTACAGAAGAGAGGAGACATCTGAAAACAAAAAATACAGCTGCTGCCATTCTGTGGAAAAGAAACCATTCAGCATTTAGACAGCAAGAGAGCTCCAAATGTTTGAAAGATCAATCCTTTTCAAATGGTTGCTCAGTTTCACTGAAGTCTTCAGTGCTGCAGGATCTGATTAGAAGTGAAGACAGGAAAGCTCAGACTTGCCTATGAGAGGGAATGGAAACCAGTCTCTGGGATGAAGCAGAGCATGGCCAGCCCCGGGAGGCCTCAATACCTGGGTGCCCACCAAGTGTCTGCAGAGTGCAGCAGCTCTCTGGTACACAGCCAAAAGTTGCATTTCAGTGGTGTGAAGGGTTCCTGCTCGGCAGCAGGCAGGCAGCACTGACTACATGACACCAGGCTTTATTTCTGGTGGGCCACCACAGTATCTGTTTGTTTGGGCCAATGGGTGTTGGCCATGCACTGTAGAATCACTGTCCTGCTTGGGTTGGGACAGGGTACAAACCCTAGGATCTCCTTTACATTCATCTGCAATGTAAGGAAAGAAAGGGTATAGGACACTGCTCTACAAACAGCAATTCATGCTCACAAGCTCACAAGTCACAGCTGCAGCTGCATGTGATGTCTTTCCCTCTCCTTCCCACACTACATCTCTGAGTGACCCAAAATGAGACAACAGAGAGTCATGATAACATCAGAAAGAAACTGGTGTTGTGTCACACAGGAAATGTTTTAGCCTCGTTCCCTTAACTGGTTCATCTTTAACAACATTTGAACCCTCTGACTGATTTTAAATATATTTGACATAAGAACAGAGTTCTCAAGAATAAAAAAGTCCTTCCAGTTTCGCAAAATCAGCATTCAACTAGTGGATTCTCTGCTCAGGGAAAAGGCAAGGAGGGTTTGATCCCTGGTTATTTTGTTTGGCTTGCTCAGCTCCCAGGAGGCAGCAGCCAGCTGGGCTCTCAGCATCACAGCCAGGCAGTCAGCACATGCACAGCTACAAACACACTACAAAACACTGTGTTTCTTGCTTAGCTAGACAGCAACCCACAGGCACTTCCCATTTGCAGGAATGGGCTGAGGATACTGCCTGATGGTGAGGAATTCAGCACAGGGTGCATCAGGAACACAAAGAGGGGTCTGAGGGGAGATGCAAGAGGTGTACTAAGGAACTTGGAAAGAGATGTCAGTATGAGCACAGAGAAGGCACAGCAAGCTCTAAAGAATCTTTATTTGCTTATGAATTCAATATTAGACTTAGCTCACCATTGTAATGTGGTTGTCTCTGGAAGAGACACAACAGCTGCATAAGAAAATGCAGCACAGAGTCCTACAAAAATTTAACATGCATGAAGCAAGGGCAGCTCCTGAACATTATATATTTGACATATGTTAAACATATATATACATATGTTAAACACAGAATGGGACAAAAAGAAAAAAATACAAATATAGGATGAGATGAGAGACAGTAATGTTGGCGACCTTGGCAGGTAGCTCTTGAATCAATATTATGGCATCAATCTGGCATTAACACTTCCCATTGCCAATAGCATTGACCATACTTCTCTTTTCAGAAGACAGGACAAATGAGGGTACTGGGAACTCATGGTTTCACCAGCCCAAAAGAATGCATATTTCAAGGTCAGGTTGTGATTGCTAACCTTCCTGCATACCACAGGCTTTAAGATTTCACCCATGCCTTTTGAATTCAATTTGTCTCCAGCCTCTTTCAGTCCTCTCTTGGGTAATTTTAGCTGTGCTTCATCACTTACCCAACTAATAGACTGCTAACATAAATCACTGATGTGACACCATTTACTCTTATGTCATATGCTAATATACAACCACTGCAGTTCCTGCAGTCATCAGTGATGCTGTTCCGAGGGTTGTGCAGGACTGCCATCCAACTGATTCTAAGCAGAGCTAAGGGATACCCTCTTAGGGCTGGGTCTGGCAAACCGTGTTATTACTGGTGCAGTGTGAGGAAGAATGTCCAGGGTATGGGAAAGCTGGATCAAGTAACAAAAGAGGCTTACTGGTTGTCTGCCAAAATAGCATTTTTCTGAATGACCTGACAGGATAAGTTTCATCTTACTTATTTCAGGTGGACACAAGAGCTAAGAAAGGAAAAATGTGTTAGGCATTTCCTCTGTTGTTCACTTTACAGATATCACTCTCTGTTCTGCAGCACTTCAGCAGCTTCACTGAAAGAAAGGAGGAGTAAGGGAGAGCAAGTAGTGGAGAGCATTCTACTATATTTGTATACGATGTTATCACTGAAAAATGACTAAATGGAGAGATCAAGGAAACATTTAATTCACTTGTACTTAGTGAGTTGTATTCTCAGCTCTTCTCTGTGCCAGACAGTGCAGCCAAGTGCAAACAGGCTGGGAAAAGGATAGATACCCAATAAAACATATTTGCTTTTCCATGGTACATTTTTAATTACATGCCACTGTGCTGCAGAGCACAGGCCATGACTAAACTGGTGGCAAGACAAAGACTTTGTGGAGAGCTTTAAAGAAGAGATGTCTGTGGCAAGGCAGTCTGTGATACTGCTTTTATACACTTGTACAAAGAGGAAAGGACTAAGTATGCAAAAAAGCATTGAAGACTAAGGTAGTTTTCTTTCATTACAGAACTCTCAACACCAAATATTGTTATTATATGTGCATAACACCACACACAGGTATCCTGCTTTATTTAACACTGTTTCTCAGACTAAATTTTGCTGAAATAAAGATTTCAATTCTAGTAGTGATTCCCAGATTAGGCCACATTAACAAACAAATGTCAGTGCAGTTTTATAAGTTAATAATAACCAGTAGATTAAATCATATCATCACTCAGAGAAATAAAAACAATAGAGAACTTTACAGGGTCTACTAAACCCATGACTGAGACCCTGACATACTCTAGCAAATAAATGATAGCATAATACATACTTTTTTCCTTATTCTGCAAATTAAATAATTTACCTGGATTACACCATCTCTTGTATGGACATTAAATTCTTCAATATGACTGTCCATTTCTTGAATGCTTAATGGTAAGCTAGATGGACTGTATCTGCAATAAAAGCAAAATTATTTATCAACATAGAGTATGACAGGAAAATGATAAAAGGAAAATAGTGCTAAATTCAGAAATACTTTCCCCCTTTAAATTTACAACAATAATGGAAGTGCAGCACAACTCTAAGAGAATAAGCTTATTTTGTGCTCAGAATTAGGAATTTATCATAACAGTTTCTCAGGTCCTGTTTCAATACCTGTGGGGTTTGGGACAGCTGCTTTCAGGTCAGCCCCAACAGGAAAAACTCACTTTGACGGAAAAAACATGGTAGTAGCAAAATTCCCATCATTCTACACAAATTCAGTGTTTTCCTCACTTCCACTACTCAACAGCTTCAAATGAGCTGTCCAATCCTGGACTCTATACAAATAGGAAATAACTCACACAGCATTTTATATTTTCTGCATAAGTAGTTTTATGTATTTTACACACTGAAGTTTTTGTGGCTTATGTGTGAGCCTAAGCAGACTAAAGGCTTGATCCCATCTGACCTAAAGAGATTATGCCCTGTGAAACACAAAAAAAGTTCAGTCTACCTGTCACCACAGCTGTCATCTTCCAGGAGAGATGCAATGAGTACTGGTGGGAAACAGTTTGCTTTCTCCATGTGTAGTGCAGATTCAAAGAGCAGGGGCCTCAGGTACAAGTACAATCCTCCAAAACTTGCTTTCACTGCAAAAGCCTTATATAGCCTAGAAAGAAATCCATGTGGATGCATTTAAATTTTTTTCTTTTCTCCTGCTGTAAGTAGTACACATCTAGAAACCTCCATCCATCAGGTTTGTTTCAGTTAGACACCTGCATTCAACTTAAAACATTTCTTGGCATCTGAAAGGATATGGATACTAAGGAAATGAGTGTTGTACCTAGATAGCTGATGGTTGCTTAGTATTGCCCATACAATTGACACTGACAGCACTTAAAAGGGGCAGCTAGTTGGGAGCCTAAAATGTCATAAGGGAAAATAAAGGGAAATAGGCTAACTGTTCCTATTTAGAAAGGAC
Organism: Scytalopus superciliaris; assembly: GCA_013400415.1. Classification (NCBI taxonomy): domain Eukaryota; kingdom Metazoa; phylum Chordata; class Aves; order Passeriformes; family Rhinocryptidae; genus Scytalopus; species Scytalopus superciliaris. Next base: position 129,826 of record VXBX01008737.1, on the reverse strand, counting down.
TACAGTTGGCAGAGAGATAAATAACATTATTTTAGACTAGAAATTGGCAAAGGACTGACTGCTAGGGGGAAGATTCAATAGACAACCAGAGCTCATACACATTTTTACTATTTAAACAGTGACTTCATAACTTAAGACACATTTATTCTAGATATTCCCAGTAAGATACAACCCTAATACCACCTCCCCTATTTAAAGAATTATTAAAGCAGTCCATCAGCAGGCAGTAAACACCTGGTCCAGATGCAGCCACTAGCTCAGGAAACCTCTAAAGCACCAAGTGTCAGAAGTTGGGCACCGTTCTGCTTTTAGTATTTCCTCCCTACAGATCCATCCCTGCACTCCTTCAGATGCAAGACCACAGACATATTGATCTGACCTGTGCTGGCTCCTCTCATGTAGTGTAAGCAGATGTTAAAAAGAGAGGTTTTGATTTTTGATACAGAGTACAAAGGAGTAAGATACTCTCTTGCTGCCTCCTAACATCAAATCAGGTGTTTTATCAACCAAGAAGTCAGGTCACAGAAGAATCTATGTTGTGAGAATGTGATAAAGACACAAGCAGGATCTAGAAGACTCGGTTCTTAATCTTTTAAAATCACTCCCTCCCTGCAAAGTAAGGGAAAAAAAGAGGAGGAGGCGAAGTAATATATGAAAAACACCACGTACATGAATCAATAATCATATGAAGCACAGCCAAAATCAACTCCAGGGTCTTAAAACAAAGAGCTCTGTGTAATTATTATAAATGTTGCTTTAAGCTGACCAGTGTAGACATATAAAGGGCCTGTTCGGAACAGCCATCAGCACACAAATTGGCTTATTGTTACCATGTAAAGGGGAAAAAGAAATATAAAAATATTAAAAAGCAAAGCCAGAAAGAAGCAAAATTCAGATTAAAGCTGCACTCTCTGGCTCTAGTTTTCTATAAAGGGTGTCCCTTGTCATCAGACAGTAGATGACAAATACTGAGAAACTGAGGACTGGGGAACATTGAGGAACAAAAAGAAGCAACAAGGTTGTAGGGAACAGTACATACAACATAAATGTGTACTTTTAAACGTAAATGACCTTCCACTCCAAGAATGGAGAGCCAGTCAAGTAATGAGAGTAATTCTGGCAGAGTCTCCCTGCAAAAATCTGGCAGAAGCTCTGGTACGAGGCAGAGGATTCTGTTGGAGGAGAGAAGAGAAATTAGCTGTGGAAAGCAGCACAGATCTGTGCTAAGAACTGTTTGCTGTGTTTGTATGGACTCTTGCTATGTTAAGGACTGTTTTGCAGTTTGAAATCTGTACGAAGTTTGAGGATTTTATCATTCTCTTTATTTCACTGTGTGTCCCTGCTGGAAACTTCTATGTAACCCATTTGTGATTGGTCCCTGCCATTCCCTTGTATGGTATCACCTGCCTCTCTGTTCCAGTTTTGAAGAATCTTGCCTTGTATGGCTGGGTCTGCCCCAGACCCTTCCCAGAAACCTTCCCAGGGTGCTCCTGGGGTCAGCACCCAGCCCCCCGACCCTATTTAAGTTGTAGCGTTTTGAATAAAGCTCTCTCTTCCTCGTGCTCGCCTCGGCAGCACCAACCTCGCTCCCCGGAGTGTGTCCCTTTCTTTCCCTCCCCTGCCTTCCCCTCAGGGCCGCAGGATTCCACAAATGCAGGTGCACTCACTACATTTAACACTGTGTAACAGGAACAGAGATCACTAAGCTTTCTGATGTTTCAGTCTGAATCTGAGTCTCTATCAGTTCATCCTATAATGAACTCTGAACTTCATCACATCAAAAGAAGATGCAAAAATATCACTTCCAAGTATCACACTAAATAAACTATATATGTTTAGACTGGTATTTAGATTGACTGAACCATCTTCCATTAAATGAAGATAACATTATGCTTGACGGATTTACATCTGCATCATGGGGTCTTACTTTCTATCATAGCTTTTCACTGAATTGTTATTCTGGAAAATGACAGTTTACTGCTATTTTTCAGTGCTTTCTAAGTATGTAATCTCAAATGAGTATGCCCTCTTAGTTCCATTCCCAAAAGGACTGCAGCCATGTGATGATCTGGACTGCTCATCTGTCTCCTCTAGGTAACTAGATTAATCTGTTGGTGAATATAATGAAATCTGACAGAGACAGGAGTTTCAAGATACTAAGTTCCTACAGGTTTTATGAAAAAAAGGGTAATTGGATACTGGTTTTTTTCAGCTAAGTCAAAAGTGATAGTGTAACCTTACCCCTTATTAATTACCAGAAAATATTTGTGAGTATATGTATGCATATGTATAAGTGCAGGAATGCAGAGAAGGAATACAAGAAGGAATGCAGAGATAACCAGCAGAAGTATAATTAGAATTTATATTCTATTAGAAACCTAAATATCCAAACAAGAAATACAAATTGCCAAGAAAGGAGACCTCCTTGCTTCATGGAATTGCTTGGGTTGAAATAGGTTAACCTGTTTGTTAGTTTGGTCAAGAAAGTTCCAGATATCAAATTATAGACCAAGAAGTTCTTATTTCAATGGAAAAGAGTTGTGCCAGAAAATTAGGTTTTCCATGAAACTAAGTTGAATCATCATGGCTCACATATCTTAAAAATGTCTAGGTTTTCAGCAGCTGAAAAGAAAAGCTGCTGATTTTTGATACTGACTCTGAATTTTCATGAAGAAAACTAGATAAAGGGTTAAGACAAAGTAAAACCATGACTGAAATGTCATCCATCTTACAAACTCAACTTCGTTATTGCAAGCAATCATGTCCCACAAATCCTTTCCATAAATGATAAAGCTCCATTTTAAAATTGTTAGTTTTCTACCCTTGGCTCTTTCCCTTCCAGAACTTCAATGTCTGATTCTTAGAAACCCTCTACTAATTTCGAGCTTAAATTTATTTGCAGAGATTAGATCCATTTGTTCTGCTGCCAAAACTGGCCTTTAGCTTAAATAGCTTCCCTCCATTCCCAGTGCCTATCTTCCTGGTGTATTTATAGGGAACAATCTTATCTTCTTCCAGCCTTCATTTTTGCTAGGATAAACAAGCCAATCTATTTCATTTGATTTTGTAAAATGCATTCTCCATTTGCTCTCTGCGTGCTAGTATATCATCTTTGCCCCCATTCCAGTCTGGATTGATCTTACCTGAACAAAAATCTCCAAATGATGCTTAATAATCCAGGTAAGGCCTTACCAGAACCACATACACAGCATCAATTTTTCCTTTATCTACTGGTCATAAAACTCATTGCCTGACTCACAGTAAGAAATAATGGCTTTCCCCTCATCACAGCTGCAATATGTAGTTTACAATCATCCTATGGCCCAATTCTTTCTCCTCCTCTGTTGCTTCAAAGTAATAAGCTCAATGCCCACAGGAGAATTTAATATTATTTTGCATAACCTTCAGCTTTGTGTTACTGATGCTAATCTCCTTTCTACTACTCCAGTCCTTAGAACTGGGAGTTCTTCCTGTAAGATATTCCATTTATTTTCCAGATCAGTTTTATCTACCAACACTACAGTGTCCTGGATTTAATAAGACCGTCTTATGTTTTCTACTGAGATCATTAATAAAATTGTCAAGTAATATGGAGCTGAACAATAGGAATTTCACCAATAACCTACCTTCAAGACAGTAGTTCAACATTACCCTTTGTAGCCTCTCCATTACATCAGTCCTTATCTTCTTTGCCTTCCTGTACAAATTGTCATCTCCTCCAGCTGAGGAATGCATGGTACTGACTTCCCTTGTCCTGCTTATTTCATTTTCATTGTAGAGATCAGCAACCCACACAAGGCCAGAATTGTGCCCACCCTGACCTATCCTGACCCCTAAAAATATGCTGGTGTTTTTTCTTTTGCTTTGAAGGTAAAGATTCTGACTCTATAAACCCTCACGTTACTCGAAGGACATAGCAAAGTTTATTTTATTTCTTTTTTATATCCAACACGAAATATTTACCCTTTTTATTATCATCAAAATTCAGAAGGCTTTCAAGATGCATATTCCTCTCTAAAGCACGAGCTCTATAACTTGGTTCACTTATTACTGGCTGAGGTCATTCCTTCTCTAAAGACTGTGCAGATCCCAGCACACATGCCGCTGTATATACGATGCTCCCAAAATGGGGGCAGCAAACACTTATGCTCAGCCAACTCAACAGAGCTGGACCCCTTTTCTGCTGGGATGATGGAAACCTCCAAAAGAGCAGAGCCCCCTAGAAAAGAAAATGATCAAAAGCTGCAGATTGGTAATGTGGAATGGTGGAAAGAAGACAACAGTCCATCAGCTCTTGTGCTGTGAAAGCAGTAGCAGGAACAGCTACGTGGCTCAGTGTGCTCCTTTTGTCTGTGTGTCCCAGCCTGGACAAAACTGCCACCCTGCCCATCTCAGATGGGACAGAGGCGGCCGCGGCTCTCGCTGGGTGGCTCCGCCCTTTGCTGCTTGTAACCAATGAATCACAGATCATGAGACAATCTGAGCACAGCCACACAGCTATTAGTAATGAATGTCTAGATTACAACACCAGCCATTCCCCACACCTTCACAGCTATTCTGGGGGGGGGGAAAAAAAAAAGAAAAAAAAAAAGATGTTTGAAAAGGCAACACCCCAATGCTCAGTGTCAGAAGTTGTGCAACTTTATTTTGTCCCTCTTACTCAGTACTGTACAATGAGCTTTTGTGATTCTATTACTCTGGATGGGTGGGACACGACAACTCATCTTTATATGCTTCTTCACAGAGCAGCTACAAGTAGAACAGCATCTTCCCTCTTTCCAATGAGGACAGGAGAAGAGGTAGCAAGCTTAGACTGTTTCAGTGCACATCTGTGCTAGACTTTCAGGGCAATGTGATAATATGAAGCTGGTGAAGCACTATGGCAAAGTGCTTGGAAAAATCTATCACATGATTGTTTAAGAACAGGAGAGGTGCCCCTGGCTTGGGGTGAGACAAAGATCTCACATCTTCCCAAGGATCACTTAGTCTCATAATTGCAGAATTCACCTTTCTTCTTATATAACCTCTCTGGTATCTCCACATAGAAAAATCACCTGTTCCCAGGCTGGCAGCATCTGTACCTCACCCCTAGGCAATTTGTTTATGATGAAGTCTATCTATTAAGATGTTTAGGAAGTTGGGGAACTGGATCTTGAAGAACCATTCTTAGTGAATGGTTAGAAAACCATGAAAGAATGAGGTCTAGGGTCACAAAAGGAGCAATCCAGGAAAGACATAAATGTTGATTTTAGCACACCAAGTCATAAAGAAAAACAATATGTGATCATGTGAAGACTGCATTATCATATCCATGCAGAAGTAAAACAAATTAAATCTGCTCTGGCAAAATTAAATTTCATAAAATTTAAATGCTAGACTTTTACAAACTTATTGTCTTGTAAACATTGTCTGCCTGCATCTGTTTGTCTCATCTGCAGCTTCTGTTTGAGGAAAAGGAATGGGCAAGTGATGAAACCAACAAAACCCCTCCCTTCCCCCCTTGGCAACCACAGGGTGGTAACTTTATGATCCATTTACAGATCTCTGCCATTGACTTCTAAGATTTAAAATTTAAAAAGAAAGTAATTGTTTGTGATCTGCTGTGGATGAGAGAGTAGTGGGGTACTGCACTGGCAGTGAAGAGGTGCTGGATAAGTAATTCATGTGTTTTGTTCTAGGGCAGGGAGGGCAGCATTCTGGGAGGCTGTGCCCTTCTGCCTGTAGTTTGCTTCAGTACTTTCTTGCCCATCACTGTCTTCACAGTCTCTTATTCTAACCAGTTCTGTCTCCACACTTCAAACTTTTCATTTTCATCCCCACTTCCTCAATTAGCAAGTCCTGCTATGACTAGTTTGGGGCAGCTTGACTCAATTTCTTTACCAAACCATTCTCAATCATCCGCCACCTCCTGAGGTGTGTCCACGCCTGTGCCCCAGTTTGCTGTGCACTTTTCCCCCCATATCTTTCCTTGCCACAAGGAAGTTCTAGACCCTGTCTCCCAGCTTTATAGCTACCTCAATCTTCATTCCCATTCACTGGCTGCCGCCACACTTAACAAGCCAGCTGCATTTTTGCTGCACTCCTGCTCTAATAATAGAGCTGCCACTTTTTCTCTGCAGTCTGTTCAGGCAGCTTCCTCTGCTGCCTCCAGTGAAGGCAACGTGACTAACAGTGCAGACAAACAGCTCCCAGTACCCCCTTTCAATGTCATACCCAAACCAAACATGGACCACTTGGACCAGCGCTAATACTGCAGTGGAAAAGCCTGATTTACCCCAGGTTATGGATATACCAGGGCACACAAACTTCAGATGTCTTTCTGCTGAGCATGTTGCAATAACTTAGTTTAGTTTAATTTAGTTTCTGTTGGCCAAACTTGACAGGAATGAAAGCATATCGCTACCTAATGAGTCTTCACAAACTTGAAATGTGTGCTCCAAAGCACACCTGCATTGCAATCTTGTAGAGAAATCAGGTAAAATAATTTACTTTCCATTTCTTGCTCTCAGCAACAACTAAGATGACTAATTAAAAAAACCCCAACTTTTTAAAGACATCCAACATCAGTAATTTCATTCACAATAATTAGCATTTATCAAAATTATAACGAACCAAATTCAGAGTCCTATACCAGGAAATGGCAGACATTATAGTAATAACTGGCTTCAACTGTAACAATATTTACTTTAATATCCAGTCTTTTTTCCCTCTGCAGACTGCACGCACGCACAAATGTAAGTTCTAGAGACTTGTCGTGATCTCACATCAGTTTTAGTGGTGCATATTTTCCCTCTCATTAAGCCGGTTGTCCCTACTTTCTACTGCAATGAGGTCAAAAGTTCTACTTTTCTGTGTTAATTCACAGGGGAAAAAAATAAATCTTGTTTCAGAGGTGAATAGAATGGACCTTCACCAATCTTAAGCTAAACCTAAATAAATTAAGAATCATGTAACTAGAACCTTAACCATCCAGTGTAATTGAATTAGCAAGACCACACTCTTGGGCATTATATGTGAAAGAGTTATTATTAACTTAAGCAAAAGTGGAACTTACATACTTTTGAACCTGAGAGCTGTAGAAAGTTTCTGGGTATTTTTCCATAGCTAGTCACTTGTTAACTATTAGCCTAAGAACTTATTTTTCTAGCTTACTTGCTTTACTGTCTGTTTTTGGTCTGCAGATGCTGTGGAATTCCTGGCAGATACACTCAAGAGCTTTGGGGATCAAGCACAGCAAACCAAGAGAGAGATGAAACTGCAGCTAAATAAAGAACAAATAGCTCTTGAACAAAGATGTTGTAAATCATATATATGTAAGAAACCTTGCAATAGCTTCATTTGCAAGAATAAATTGCAGTGGCTTTAGTACACATCAGATACCAAACATCAAATCTTAAAATAGAACTGAAGCCTTAATATATATAATTATGTTGGAACACATCTAAATAGTCTCATTTGCTAATGAAAACAGAAAATGTTTAAAATTCTCTTTTGTTAGCTGGCATGTCTTACTAACCACATCCTATTGTCTATTATACCCACCCGTTAAAACTGACTGGGAAATGAGCCCTCAGATAGCCAACACAGAGTAACAGTGTTGTCCCCCCTCTGAGGGGGGAGGACTGAGGGCAAGGGGTTCAAGACAGAGGCAGGAAGCAAGAAGGGACATAAGGCAAGGAGCTCTTGGCTTCTGGACGTGTAGCAGCCACTATGTGATCCCTTTGTATAACAGAGTGTTGCAGGATGGGCAATGTGGGGCCGGTCTGTACTGCAGGTCATGTGTGGATTCCACATGTGAAATCCCAGTGCACACACACCCATATCCCAGTGCACACACACCCATCTGGGCAGCTGTGCTCAAAAGAGTACTAGGCTGTGACCAAAGGGCAGGGAAAGTTGTAACACCAGGTCAGGATACTGCAGCAATCCTGAGGCAAGGCAAGCCTAAGTGCAGTAATTACTTTCATCATTACTGTACCTATAGTAATACTTATGTCCCAGCACACTGCAAGATGCAATTATCAAATGTATTGTCATGAAAGGGCAGTGTAAATGTGCTGTGAGAGGGATCACTTTTTTCCCCTATTTTTTCTTCTGGATATCTAAATAGCATGACACATCTATTTCTTGATTCACCTTAGGACACTCATATTTTTAAATAGTCTTACTGTCAGGTGTTGGATCCTAAGTTTTTTACAATCAATGTGATGACTGGACGCCAGGTGCCACTAAGCAACTCTATCATTCCCCTCCTCATCAGGACAGGAAAGAGAGAATATAACAAAAGCCTCATGGGTTGAGAGAGGGACCTGGAGAGATCACTCACCAGTCACTGTCATAGGTACCTGACATAGAAACTTGTCATAGGAACTGACTTGACTTGGGGAAAATTAATCTATTGCCAGTCAAAATCAGAGTAGGATAATGATAAATAAAACCAAATCCTAAAGCAGATTCCTCTCACCCCTCCCTTCTCCATGGGCTCAACTTCAGTCCTGATTTTCTATACCTCCCCTTACCAGTGGGGCACGGGGATGGCAAATGGGAGTTGCAATCAGTTCATCACATGTTGTCTTTGCCACTCCTTCCTCTTCAGTGGGAAGAGTCTTCGTAACCTTACCCTGCTCCAGCATGGGGTCCCTCCCCCAGGAGAAAGCCTTCCACAAACTTCTCCAACCTGAGCTTTTCCCACAGGCTGCAGTTCTTTTCAAACTGTTCCAGCACAGACCCCTTCCATGGGTNAATAAATCTTGTTTCAGAGGTGAATAGAATGGACCTTCACCAATCTTAAGCTAAACCTAAATAAATTAAGAATCATGTAACTAGAACCTTAACCATCCAGTGTAATTGAATTAGCAAGACCACACTCTTGGGCATTATATGTGAAAGAGTTATTATTAACTTAAGCAAAAGTGGAACTTACATACTTTTGAACCTGAGAGCTGTAGAAAGTTTCTGGGTATTTTTCCATAGCTAGTCACTTGTTAACTATTAGCCTAAGAACTTATTTTTCTAGCTTACTTGCTTTACTGTCTGTTTTTGGTCTGCAGATGCTGTGGAATTCCTGGCAGATACACTCAAGAGCTTTGGGGATCAAGCACAGCAAACCAAGAGAGAGATGAAACTGCAGCTAAATAAAGAACAAATAGCTCTTGAACAAAGATGTTGTAAATCATATATATGTAAGAAACCTTGCAATAGCTTCATTTGCAAGAATAAATTGCAGTGGCTTTAGTACACATCAGATACCAAACATCAAATCTTAAAATAGAACTGAAGCCTTAATATATATAATTATGTTGGAACACATCTAAATAGTCTCATTTGCTAATGAAAACAGAAAATGTTTAAAATTCTCTTTTGTTAGCTGGCATGTCTTACTAACCACATCCTATTGTCTATTATACCCACCCGTTAAAACTGACTGGGAAATGAGCCCTCAGATAGCCAACACAGAGTAACAGTGTTGTCCCCCCTCTGAGGGGGGAGGACTGAGGGCAAGGGGTTCAAGACAGAGGCAGGAAGCAAGAAGGGACATAAGGCAAGGAGCTCTTGGCTTCTGGACGTGTAGCAGCCACTATGTGATCCCTTTGTATAACAGAGTGTTGCAGGATGGGCAATGTGGGGCCGGTCTGTACTGCAGGTCATGTGTGGATTCCACATGTGAAATCCCAGTGCACACACACCCATATCCCAGTGCACACACACCCATCTGGGCAGCTGTGCTCAAAAGAGTACTAGGCTGTGACCAAAGGGCAGGGAAAGTTGTAACACCAGGTCAGGATACTGCAGCAATCCTGAGGCAAGGCAAGCCTAAGTGCAGTAATTACTTTCATCATTACTGTACCTATAGTAATACTTATGTCCCAGCACACTGCAAGATGCAATTATCAAATGTATTGTCATGAAAGGGCAGTGTAAATGTGCTGTGAGAGGGATCACTTTTTTCCCCTATTTTTTCTTCTGGATATCTAAATAGCATGACACATCTATTTCTTGATTCACCTTAGGACACTCATATTTTTAAATAGTCTTACTGTCAGGTGTTGGATCCTAAGTTTTTTACAATCAATGTGATGACTGGACGCCAGGTGCCACTAAGCAACTCTATCATTCCCCTCCTCATCAGGACAGGAAAGAGAGAATATAACAAAAGCCTCATGGGTTGAGAGAGGGACCTAGAGAGATCACTCACCAGTCACTGTCATAGGTACCTGACATAGAAACTTGTCATAGGAACTGACTTGACTTGGGGAAAATTAATCTATTGCCAGTCAAAATCAGAGTAGGATAATGATAAATAAAACCAAATCCTAAAGCAGATTCCTCTCACCCCTCCCTTCTCCATGGGCTCAACTTCAGTCCTGATTTTCTATACCTCCCCTTACCAGTGGGGCACGGGGATGGCAAATGGGAGTTGCAATCAGTTCATCACATGTTGTCTTTGCCACTCCTTCCTCTTCAGTGGGAAGAGTCTTCGTAACCTTACCCTGCTCCAGCATGGGGTCCCTCCCCCAGGAGAAAGCCTTCCACAAACTTCTCCAACCTGAGCTTTTCCCACAGGCTGCAGTTCTTTTCAAACTGTTCCAGCACAGACCCCTTCCATGGGTGCAGTCTTTCAGGAACAGGCTGCTCCAGACTCAGTTCCCTGCAGTGTCACAAATCCTGCCAGCAAACCTGCTCCAGCACAGGCTCCTGTCTCCACAAGGCCGTAGGTCCTACCAAGGACTCTGGTCCAGCACAGCCTTCCCATGGGGTTACAGCCTCCTTTGGGCATCTACCTGCTCCAGTGTGGGGTCCTCCAGGGTCTGCAGGTGGATCTCTGCTCCGCCACGGACCTCAATGGGCTGCAGGGGCACAGCCTGTCTCACCATGGGCTGCATCATGGGCTGCAGGAGAATCTGGTGCCTGAAGCACCTGCTCTCCCTCCTTTTTCATTGACCTTGGTGTCTGCTGGGCTACTTTGTCCCACTCCTCTCTCTGGCTGCAGTTACCATTTCACAGTTTTTTCCCCCCTTCTTATATCTTTTATCCCAGAGGTGCTATCACCATCACTGCTGGGCTTGGCACTGACCAGCAGTGGGTCCATCTTGGAGACAGATGGCATTGGCTCTGTCAGACTTGGGGGAAGCTTCTAACTGAAGCAAGAAAATCTTGTGAATATATTCCCTCTGGTCATCTACCTAAAATTTATCAATAAACACAAGTGACATTAGCTAATAAATTTCACATATAGCTAGAACTCGAGTCAAAAATCAAATATTCTTTATTTAAAAGTAAGCTGGAAAAAAATCTATTTATATATATATATATANAATTCTTTAAATACTCACTGGTATAGAGACCAGAAACCATATAAATAACTCAAACCTCCTGGTAAAAATCAGTTTTTCTCTTTGTGCCTGTGAATATTTAAGGCAGATACAAAGTGGTTCTACTCTGAAGTTCAAAAGGACAGAGTACACAATAGCCAGCTGTTGGACTGCTCTCCTGAGGGACAGAAGACTTCCTTAAAGTCCATACATTCTTGGAGAAGGAGAGAGGTGTGAACAACTCATACAATCCCAATAGTTTACCCGGATATCTTGTTAAATGACAAAAGAACAGTTCCTCCTACCTTGCTTGTGTGAATGACACTGGAATCCATAAAATGTTTATTTCTCCAGAACTATATGGTGAAATCTGACTGGATTTATTAATAATTTAAATAGATTAAAATGCCCCTTCAAAAAAAAAACCCAAACAAACCAGTTTCTGTGTGTGTGTGTGTGTGTATATATATATGTATGTTTTCAAATCCATTATCTCAACACCCACTCTAGATGAATCATTCATGCCAGAATTATTTTGAGTCTTTCATATTCTTTCAGAACCAAATTTGAGCTCCAGTGATGGTGACAACATTACATTTTCATTGCTAGCAATATGGTAGAACCAATGACAACAGCGGTACAACAGTAGCCTCTTGCACCAAAACCCAAACCGTTGTTGGTGGACTGAAAGCAAAGTTACAAAAGTTAGCTAGTTAAACTTTCCAAACTGCAGCCTCTGAAATCAAAGTGAGGGGAAAAAAAACATCCTGTGGCAGAATGCAGAGAAAAATAGAGGCAGATTTTTAGACCAGAGGAAAAATGCGAGGATTTGAGATTCTGAGCTTTAATTATTAGTGCAGGAATTCACAGCTATCGGAAACGCACTGCTTTTCAATGTGCACTGCAAAGTACAAGCTTTGCTTATGTTCTCTTTAAAGTCTTTTCTGTCTTTAAACATGACTAATTCCTTATCTACTGCATTACAGAAAAAAAAATTAGATCATCATTTTATTTACCTTCCACACCTTTTAACTACTATTTTCAGTTGTCTCAAACAACTGCAGGTGTGGGCATGATATATGAAGCCCTGCAATTTTCCAACCTTTTATTTCTTATGCTGAGGAAATGATAGCTTTCTCTTGAGCCCTTTATTTACAAAACATCCATGGACTTCATTTTTTAATTAGGATTAACCCATCTTAACTGTAAACCTGCTCGGGATTTAAACAAAGTTTCCCAGTACGGATTTTACCTCCTACTTGCCCAGCAGGGCTATACCCTAAATTCAAGCTACTTGTTGAATTATTATGTTCCTCAGCAATTTGAGGTGAAGTTGCAAACACATTCATCTTTGTAGATGTTGATGTACACTGAAGCTTGAGATCAAACCAGGGATGTTTATGCATGATGTCAATCTTCTCTTGGGCCAAAGTGAATGTTTCCTCTGGGTCCAAAGTATGTTGGCAACCTTCAGAGGAAACATATAGAAGCTGAAGAGATACTTAAAAGCACATTTAGAAATGTCCATTCACCTAAATATTCATTCTTTGCTGGGGAGTGATTTCTGAACATGGTGGTTGTTGCCTGTATCAAACAAACAGTGAGCAGGTGCAGCATCATGTCTCTGATACAGAACACTGCTGAAGGCTTCATCAGAAGGCTCAAGAACAGAACACAGAATAAACTGCTCACATGAGAAACTTCTTCCAAATCTTGCAAAGTTAACTTTCAGTTTTCTCTACTGAAGTATGGAGATTTTTGTTCTACACATTTTTCCTTTAAAAAAAATACCAGCCAATGTACTTACTGCTTTAAAACCACCCGCTTCTTTCTGCAACTAATCCATTCTCATGTATTTGAAAAACTCCATTTCCCTCAACCTGAAACCTGCAGACTCACCCAAGACTTTCTGCTCCCACATTTGGCAATGACTGTCACTGTTACTTCAAATTCTTTGGAGAAACTCCAAATTAATTAAAGATGTACAAAGTTGCAAGCCCTCCTTGGGCTCCTCTACCAAGAATAGCTTTAAAGGGGGTTTTTTTAAATAAAAAATTTAATTACAAGTCAGAAAAAGAAACATTCCAAGCACAATGGCATGTGGGGACTCTCGAGATGACACTGTAGTCCTTTTTGGTCAAATGGTGATTAGAATATATGAACGTCTAGTGCTCTTCCTTCTGGACATATCGATAATGTCAATATGCAGTGATCTAGATCTGAATCTTTTGCATTGACACTTAATTAGAAAAGCATTTGTGTTACTTTCCATGCTGAAACCAGAAGACTGTGGAAGGGGAAGATGCAGAAAAGCTCAGGAGGTAACTCGGTAACCGAGAATGCAGACTTCAACAGTATGGAGTTCTCTGATTTAGAACCTGCCTGACCTGAACTGTTCTGAGGAAGCTGAGGAAGTGCTTGAGCAATAGGCCCTTAGCAAGTTTTGGATTGGTTAAGCTAAGCTGTGTCAGCTGATGCACAAAGTGCTATGGTTTCCTCATTCTTCTGCATGACCTCTGTCCCAGATGGACACGAAGCTGCCGAGGAGACCCATTTCCATTCCATTTCAGCTAAAAGCAAAGACCTTCAGCAACAGCACATGTGTACATTTAATCCTGCCTAGAGAGCTGGGTTGTGAGAGCAATTCCAGAATATACTCTTTGATGGGTTTGGTAGAGGATTACTGTGTAGTTGCTGTAGAGGTTTCATTCTTCTCTAGGAGTTTTTTCTTTTAAAAATAAAGCAAGTTTCATTATACAGAAGATCTATGATAAAAATGAAAGTTAGATTACCAGAGGTAGCATGATCAAACATCAGTGGAAAGCGAAGTCCATTGGGATGAGGGCAGAAGCTTAGTGAACTAGGCAGTATTTTATATAGTTCTGTAACACAACCACCCCCTATGAAAATGGGAGAGTGGCCTTAGGAGATTTCCTAAACTACATACTTTTAGTTTAAAAGGTTTTCTATTTAAAGCCTCTGCAAGAGTACACAGGAGATTCCCTAACATCCTCTACCATTCCTATTTTGAGAGCTGCCCTGTTACACCATGACTGAGAACAAAACATTTCAAGTGTGTGAAGGCGACCTCAATTAATGCCATTTCTTCCTGCTTCTGAAGTGGATTATCTGCTCCTTTCCACTTTCTGACACTCACAGAATTGTCCTTGAGATGCTGAGTCCCATAGATGGAAATGTATTTCCAAGCCTCTCTTTGTTTGTTCCCCTGAATTTGTCTAGCCTTCATCTTTCAGGCTGAAATCTTTGGGCAGAAAGCCTGTAAGCTTCCACATCCCATGGCAAATGCAGCCACATATCTGGAATCAGAGAGAGGGAGGGGAAAGCCCTAAGAATACGCAGCAGCCCTTGTGGGAAAAAAAAAAAAAAGCTATGCATTGATTAATACACATTTAAATTGGCTTGTTTGTTGTTGGGTTTTTTAACTACATAATAAAGCATGGCATTTTTTTTTTCTCAACTAGAATAAATAAGAATGAGAAAATAAATTTACAGTATATATAGAATCATATTTATAGACTATATGAGTGGTTTGCTCTAGCTTCTCTGTGTGTATGCAACAGGAAACAGTGTGGAAAGGGAACCTTACACAATCTGAACTGATTGCAAATCACTGTTTTCGGACCAAGAAAATCTTCTGTACCTGGCTTTTTTTTTTTCCCAAGAGAGCAGTTTCACAGGTCCAGAGATCAAGTAACATAGTGCATTGATCCAGAGGCACCTGCCCAGCCAAGGATGTTGCTGCCACTGAACTGCTCCCAAGTTACATTGCCTAAGACACACACAAAAGGAGAAAACAAGCAGATGTCAGTATCAGAGAGATTTCCACATGACTACAGTCCCAGGACTTGTGGTAATTCTCTTTATTTATAGCACAAGACTGTGGTTTTTGTTTACAGGGAACCCCAGGACAGGAAAATATTTCAAGTTTCCTAAGCTTTGGTACACCCCAGAGTATTCTGCAAGGAAAAGAACAGACGCACCAGCCTTTTGGTTTAAACATATCTCTTCCATCATTTAGCAACTATTCTTTCAGAGGTTCAAGTTCAAAAGACCTGCACCAAGAGATAGAGTCAGAGAAAACACATGAAAAAACAAGGGAGGAAAGTGAATAGAAACTTCATTTTTCGCAGCACAAATCATGTTGGGATCATCTTCATCCCTTCACCTTCACTCACAGATCAAAGAAAAGCAACAGAGACTACTCAAAGATAGATTTTACTAAGAGACACAGCAGGCTAGAGAGTGGATTGAGGTGGGGGGGTTTCTTTTCAGATGGCTTACTATCAGAAAAGTCAGTCTTCATAATTTAAAAATTACTGTGAAAGGAGGAAAAAAACACCACTACCAATATTTCAATGGTATCAGCACATGAGAAATCCTTAAAATTTTTTTTTCCTTGTGCTATTATCTAAATAAGAGCTATTTTTAACAATAAATGATAAATCAAGTGAAGTGAATCTGAAAAGTTTAGAGCTGCAGGGTTAAAAATCAGACTTGGGGTGAATAGAATAGGCTTCAGAAGCTATTCTTCAAGTCCAGATTTGGTCTTATTTTTCAAAGCTGAACAAGAGAGCAATTTGAAATCCATGATTACTGGAGAAGTCAACATAAAAATAGTGTTTGGGTCTGTGGCACACAGAAAGAAACCATAACAAGAAGGAGCATAGGGAGCTAGGGCAGACTGTACATGATCAGTTCTCAAGAGTACCGTGTGAGAGTGCTAATTAAGTGACCTATAAACATAAGCTCTGCTATTCCAGATTCATTGAGTAGCCTGCCTGCCGTGATGACAGAATCACAGAATGGCTGAGGTTGGAAGGGATCTCTGGAGGCCACTGAGCCAACCCTCTGGTCCCAGGCAGGGTCACATAAGGGGGAATTGCCAAGGACTGTGTCCAGTCAGATTTTGAATATCTCCACCGGCCCCTCAGCAACCTTTATCAGTGTTTGGCCACATTCACAGTTTAAAAATGTTTTCTTGTGTTCAGCTAGAATTTCATGTGTTTCAGTTTGTGCCCGGTGCCTTTGGTCTTGATGGTGGGGATGGCTGAGAAGGGTCTGGCTCCCTTATCTTCATTCCCTCTCACCAGATGTTTATACACACTAAATAGTTCCCTCCTGAGCCTTCTCCAGGCAGAACAGTTCTAGCTCACATGAAAGATGCTCCAGAAAAAGGGTCACAATAAGAACGTCCTGGTGACTTCAAAAGAGGTCCTAGCAGGTAATTTAGGCATTCACGGGTTTATGGGTTTTGGTCATCTTCATCTTCAGGTCTGCCCTGCATTTTGTCAGAATATCCAATTTTAGGGAAGCATACTAAAGCATCAAAAACATTATCTTATCAATACAGACAATAATCCCAGTGATTTAAGATCTATTTTATGCAATTCTCTAAATATCATATGTGTTTGTGCCATTTATTCACTGTTTTCTAATGACCCTTCCTTCATACTTTCTACAGTTCCAAGCTTCTTCCTCCTCACCCATTTAGAAGTACAGCTGCTCTTTTTAAGCAATCTGTAATACAGACTCCCTTAACTCAGACCTTACTATTAAAGAAAACAAAAATACCCCAATACCAAAATCTGAAAAAGAGGAAGTCTGGAATGTCAAATAATTTGCAGATTCTTATTTACAGCTGAGAAAAGTTTAAAAGTGGTGGGAAGTAAATCTAGTTCTGTGGAAAAGCAATCTAATACATTAATTAAAAGACATTCAGAAACAATTAACGGGTTTTTTTCTGACTCTCTGTCTGTTCCTTGAAGATGTGCTTGCTCATTATATTACTTAGCTTCATCAGTAAATGTCCCTTCTGTGTTATTATTCCCTGCAGGGTGACTTTGATGTCTGTGACCCTGAATAAGTACAAAATTGTGACATTAACATCATGTGACAAGCAATTCCACATGCTCAGCTAGGTCTTTGTAGCACATTCATCACTTAGCTAACTAGGAGGACAAAGAAAAGTCCCAGCAATCCAGTCAGCACTTGGTCTTGCGACCATTCAAGAAGTCATGGGATTGGCCTACCTTGAAAACAACAAATCACACTATCACAGGTCTGTTGTACCTATGGATATCTTACTTTTATCTTTCGCAGTGTACTGGCTGGTCACAAGCAGCAGCTGGTTCCCAATCTCCTTTGGGTGCTCGAAATTCACTTCATATATTATGTAAACCCCTCAGTGGTCCTGTGTGAGAAAATATCCATCTTCTCTAGTGTGAGAGTTGTCATGGTGTTCCACCTCTGCAGACTCCATGGACTGAGTGCTGTGAAAAAGAGACACACAGAGAGCAGCAGCAGGCTCTGAAAGGATTGCAGTTCTGTATAATTAACCTAAGAGTGCATCTGGCCTCTGAACATGTCACTGGTAGAAAACAGCTAAACAAAATATTGCCAAAATATTATTTTTACAGGGAAGATCTACACAGTGGAGTAAGACAAACTGTATGAGATAGTTACTGCGTCTAGCTTTTCCTTCAGTCATACACATTCACAAAGAAGCACCAAGAAGTCATGAAAATGCAAAAGATTAGCTCTTGAACTAAGGTAGAACTTTTTTTTTTCCTTTTTCTAATCTAGCTCAAATTCGGCAAAATGTGTCTTAAATTCTGATATTCAAAGTCAAGGTATTTTTAAAGCCTTCTTGGCTTAAGTCTCACTCGCAAGATTTGTAGATAAGCTCTCATACACAAGGACTTTAGCACTAATTATAAAGACATCAGCATCTTTAAAAGAGAATAGTCTACCTTGGCAGTGAGTCATTAGCTAGGCTGGTAACACCCCAGGCAAGAATTCAGTACTGCAGTCAGAAAAAGCCCTGTTAGTATTCAAAAGATTCTGTTTCTTGACTAGGAGTGCCCCGAAGAGAATTACATACATCTGTCTCTGGGTGTGTAACTACTGAAGTTAATCTTCCAGTGCAAATAAACACTTGGTATAGGGGTAATAGCCATGGAATTTTTTAAAATGGTTCTTCTTGGAAGAAGCTAGCAAGCAAATTCAAGGTCATTCTTTCCCGCTGTTTGTTTTTGTCGTTTTTTGGTATGTAATGCACCTTTGTTCTCACTTCAGTGCCAAATACCGATGCATGATGTACTGGGACTTCATCTTTTCACTGGCTGTCCTAACACCTGCCTTGACAAGATCTCCAGCACTACCAAAACTTTCCCTGCTAGCACCTGGATGTCTCAAATTTTATGCAAAGAAAGGATGGAGAAAAGATATTTCCTTTATCACGGAAACATGAGTAAAATTTTAATGTACTGGGAAGATCAGCTTGCCAGCTTCACAGATATGTGATCAGATATGATCAGAATTCATTCTTTACCATAAAGTTAATGAGGTGACCCTGCAAAATGTACACCTAATTTAAACATAATGTTGCATCAGCCTGGTCAGACCCCTTCCCTTTTTTCTATATGGTATGTTGTACTCTCTGTTCTTTCCTTATTCTTCTGAACAAACTATTTGTTTCACTGATCTTAATGAAGGGGTGCAGAATTTCCTAAAGGTTAAATCAAAGTCCTTTATAGGAGAAATAAATTCAACTTGATTTAGGTAAATAACTGAGCAAATACTAGGGTTACTTCACCATAGCAGATAGAAGAAGTTTTTGGTTGTGTTTTCAAACACCTTTATGGAAAACGTTCATTTAAATATCTTCACTTTCAAGCTCTTGATTTTTTTTCCTGACAGTTCCTGCCCTGACTCCTAAAAATTTCAGTCAAGACTACTGTACGCTGCAAAAGGGCATGTGACTGCAAAACTGGAGAGCTCTGACAAAACAAAACTAAAAGGAAATGAAGACTTTCTCCCTGTCATATTGGGAGACTTCATACTGGATTCATATTTTTAAGACACGGCCCAAGCCTTCTAAATACTACTTCTGCCCATAAAAAGTGTTATAACCCATAGCAACAAATCAAGTAACTGGATATTTGTGTGATATTATTTGCCTGCAGATTTTGATTTTTCTCCTCCAGGTCTGCTCAGGTTTACTGGGACTTAACAAATCCCTTTCGGATTATAAAGCAACATTTGTGTGTCCATATATATTTTATCTACCTTCTTCCAAGCTGGATCCCAAAAGGGAACAGAAAACAGTTTTACAATAATGTAATGCAAGGCATTGGTATGCAGGGCCTTCTGTCACTGTAACTCACACCTCTGATCACCTCCATCACAGGTACTCCTCCAATTTTGGGCATAGATTAAATGATATCTTTAAGAAACAATGGCCATACTATTTGTGTTTATATCCCATGCTAGTGAGTATGTTATATAGGCAAGTAGTTGGCCTGTGAAATGGCTTTACTGTTGTTTCAGTTCTTGAAGGACAGTCTGTGCAATACAAATAAAACCAAAACACATTAGAAACTGTTGTTAAGGAAATACTGTTGCCTCTGCTTCTAAATTCACTGCCAAATAAACTGTAATAGGATTAGTAAATATTTACCTAGGCTTTAGTTGAAGTTCAAGAGTAGGTATCCATATCCATGTATTAGTTCAGGATAAAGAGAGCCCACAATGCAATAATGTGTCTGTCATTGCTGGGCTCTCTGAAGTACTTCACAGCTAATCTCCCTACCAGAGGGTGTGTACATAGAATGTCTAAACCGTTCTTTGCACCATTTCTTCTGCTACTGAAAAAAGAGGGATGAAAACAAAGGTGTATTATGCAGAATTCAGAAGGAGACTTTGTCCCAACACCTGCTTTACAGAAAGCTAACAACTCCCATTGGGAAGCAAAAGTCTTCAAATTACTTTTTCTGACTTAAAAATTTGAAGATGCTGGAACACTGGTCAACATTTCTTTAGCAGAAAAACACAGTTTTCTAGTTCCAAGTAGCTTTCATTTAAGAATTTTAACAGGTTATATTTTTAAAGCATAAATCACAGAATCACAGAATATGTTGAGTTGCAAGGGACCCTCAACGATCGAGTTCAACTCCTGGCCCTCCACAGGACCATCCCCAAGAGTCACACCATGTACCTGAGGGCATTGTCCAAATGCTTCTTGAACTCAGACAGGCTGGGTGCTGTGACCACTTCCCTGGGCAGCCTGTTCCAGTGCCCAACCACCCTGTGGTGGTTTTCTTCACCTGCGTTAAGGAAATATTTCAAATATTCAACTTAAACCTCCCGACATAACTTGAGGCTGTTCCCCTGGGTCCTGTCATTGTCCCCCACAGAGAAGAGATCAGTGCCTGCCCCTTCTCTTCCCCTCACAAGGAAGTTGTAACTGCAATGAGGTCTCCCCTCAGTCTCCCCTTCTCCAGACTGAACACACCAAGTGCCCTCAGCTGCTCCTCAGATGGCTTCCCTTCAAGGCCCTTCACCATCTTCGTTGCCCTCCTTTGGACACTCTAATAGCTTAATATCATTCTTACATTGCAGTCAGTGCCCAAAACTGCACCCAGTATTCAAGGTGAGGCTGCCTCAATGCGGAGCAGAGCAGGACAAACCCCTCCCCTGACCCGCTGGCAATGCTGTGCCTCCTGGCTGCCAGGGCACTGCTGGCTCATATTTAGCTTGCCATCCACCAGGCCTCCCATGTCCCTTTCTGTGGCATCTTTCCAGCATCTCATTCCCCAGTCTGTGCAAACATCCACGCCCCTCCCAGGTGCAGAATCCAGCACTTTCCCTTGTTGAGCTTCATATGCCTGATGATTGCCCAGTCTTTTAACTTGTCGAGGTGNGGTGAGGCTGCCTCAATGCGGAGCAGAGCAGGACAAACCCCTCCCCTGACCCGCTGGCAATGCTGTGCCTCCTGGCTGCCAGGGCACTGCTGGCTCATATTTAGCTTGCCATCCACCAGGCCTCCCATGTCCCTTTCTGTGGCATCTTTCCAGCATCTCATTCCCCAGTCTGTGCAAACATCCACGCCCCTCCCAGGTGCAGAATCCAGCACTTTCCCTTGTTGAGCTTCATATGCCTGATGATTGCCCAGTCTTTTAACTTGTCGAGGTGTCTCCTCCCAGTTTTGTGTCATCTACAAACTTGCTCAGTATCCCTTCCAGTCCTGTGTCCAACTCATTTATGAAGATGCTGAAGAGCACAGGGCCCAGGATGGAGCCCTGTGGAACCCCACTAGTGACAGGTCACAGTCTGATGTCACCCCATTCATTGTTACCCTCTGTGCTTGTCCTGTGAGCCAATTCTCACCCACCACATGATGTGTTTATCCAGCTGTGGGCTGGACAGTTTGTCCAGAAGGATCCTGTGAGAGACACTATTGAAAACTTTATTGAAATCAGAAAAGATTACATCAACTGGCTTCCTTTGATCAGCTGGGTGGGTTAGCTTGTCATAGAAGGAAATCAGGTTGGATAAGCAGGACTTTCACAAAGCCGTGCTGGCTGTGACCAATGGCTGTGTTGTCTTTCAGCTCTTTTTCAATACTTCCCAGAATAATCTTCTCCATAACTTTACCAGGCACTGAAGTGAGACTGACAGGCCTGTAGTTTCCAGGGTCCTCCTTCTTGCCCTTCTTGAAAATCAGGGCAATGTTCACCAACTTCCAGTCAGCTGGGACCTCTCCAGATTTCCAAGACTGCTCAAAAATCATTGAGAGAGGTTTTGGAATGACATCAACCAGCTCCTTGAGGATTCTTGGATGAATCCCATGGCCAAATAGATTTGTAGGGATCCAGCTTGAGCAGCAGATCCCACACAATTTCAGGGTCAACTGGGAGTTGATAATTTTCACAGTCATGGTCCTCAGCTCAGGGCACTGAAACCTCCTTGGTCCACCATCTGTGTTGAAGACAGAGGCAAAGAAAGCATTAACCACCTCTGCCTTGTCTCTGTCTCTCTTTGTGAGGGGTAAATCCTCATCCCGTAATGGGTTGAAATTTCTATACTGCCTATTGTCATTATTGTCATTTGAAAAAACTCTTTACTTTTTTTATTGTCCCCCACATTTCTGGCCAGCTTCAACTCCAGGTGAGCTTTGACTGCATGAATTTTCCCCCTGCAGCAGCAAGCAGCAGCTGTGAATTATCGCCATGTCATGTGACCTTTCTTCCACTGGGCATATGTCTCAGTTTGAAAAGAAACCAAGATGTCTAGCAAGGAAAGTGATTAATCCATCTGGACTAGGAAGGGGGCATCCTTCTCCTCAAGCCACCACAACCCTTGAAATTAAGATACTTTAATCAGAAAGTGTAGAAAAGAGGATAACAGTTCTTTACTACAAATATATATATATATATATGTATAGCCAAAACCAGAGCAGAACAAACAGCAACACCATAACCACAACCTTCAGACAAATCAAGTCCTATCTCCCCAAAATAAAGAACACACCTCCCCCAATCCTCTCCCCAGACATCACGTTGGAATGCAAAGCTCTTAGCCAGCCCTTTGTTTAGGCTTTAGACAGTTAGCAGGCTCTGGGAGCAGGTAGTGGGGGCCTGGGCTTCAACAAGCCATCTAGTTCTGGCTCCCAACCCCCAAACCGCTGCATTGGCAAGGGATGAAAAGGAAAAAAATCCATGGAAGATTTTGAAACTATAACACCACACACCTTCCTTTTTTGCCTTGTTTCCAAGAGAAGATCCCTGCTCAGCCAAACCAGGTTTGTGCCTCTCCTGCTTGACTTCCAACGTTTGGGAATTGCCTCCTCCTGTGCCCTTGGGAGGCGATGTTTGAAAACTGACCAGCACTGCTGGACCCCAGCACCTGCACAACCATTTTCCATGGGATCTCATTCACTAATTCCCTGAGCAGCCTGAAGTCAGCTCTCCTCATGTCCAGAGTTGAGGTTTTGCTGGGACTTTTTCCTCTTGTCAACAGAGATTTTAAACTCTATCACTTCGTGGTTGCTGTGGCCAACCCGGCGGCCACCAATCTCCACTTCACTCAGGAGATCTGCTCTGTTGACAAGCAGCAGATGAAGGAGGGCATCTTTCTGAGTCAGCTGTCTGAAGACCTGTTCCATAAAGCTGTCACCCAGGTTTTTTAGGAATCTTTTGGCCTGGATTGTATGAGCTGTGTAATGCTCGCAGTTAATTTCTGTTCCAAGAGCAGTTGACTTGGAAGTGTCTCTTAGTTTCTCAGAAAAAAAATTGTCAAAATAAAACTAAAGATACCTTAAAAATATGATCAACTCTATGTCCTTTATGTTTATTTATTTTCAAAGAAGTTTAGATTTTTCATGTTTAGGGACATGAAGTTTGTTTTGCTTTGTTTTGCTTTGTTTTGTTTTTCCTGGGATGTGGGTGGGCTGTTTGAAATCTTAACATAAGCAAAAAATGGGGTTAGGAAGCCTACTTCCTTTTTTGTTCTAGTCATAGTTCTTCCACATGGAAGAATTGTGTTCTAGATGCACACCCTGTGCATTTGGTTCTGTTTCTATAGAAAACAAACAAACAAACAAACAAACAAGTTTCTAGTAAATGAAAAATAAAGGTGATTTGAAAAAACTCCTTGTAATATCCTATTGTACTTCTTCAGACTTTCTAAATGAGAACTTTGGCATGAGTGTTAGGTAGCAGTGCTGCTGTAGGGAAGTTCTACAGCTCAAAAGACATAATACTGTATATCTCACATCCAGCCACTAATGTCAGCATGAGATATTGATTCTGTTCACTATGTTTCACAAAAAAAGGTTGGGGAACCAAAGTTTGAAAAGTCTTAAAATAAAATTAGTAATTAATGTTTCCAACTTATGACACAAGTGTGCTAATAGTATCACTTCAACCACATGCCTTCATCCCAGATTAAAAACCAGAAAGTCCTAAACTCTACCTAAATCTAATAATATATTTCAGAAATCATTAGGGCTTTTCCATAAATTGCAGAATGGCTCAAATTTCTCAGGAATGTCTATGCTATGTGATAGTCCCACCCTTACAAAGGTCTTAGTTTAAGCACAACCAGCAGCACCTTTCTAAGCAAATATTTATCTGGCAGGCGTTATTGACATTGGTTTGTTAGAGACCACTGGTACTGTTTAGCCAGTTAAGGTAAGATGTGTTTCTGAGGAACAGGTTACCCTGAATCCCTCAGATGACTGAACAATTGATCACAACACAGTTGGCATGGAGACATCCAGAGAACTGGATTAGGTATTCCTGATGAAGAACACACTTTGTAAGACTTAGGTGGTACTTCACCTTGTAGTCAGCTGGTGTGTAGTGACCATATGGCTGGGAACTCGGTCTGTCAGAAGCCCCAGTGCCTCTTTTGCAGCACAGAGCCAGGAGGTGTCTTCTGTGCTGGGGATTAGGTGGCCAGCCGTGAAGGAGTGGCCAGTGGCACTGATGGTCAGGCTTCTCCCCATGGACTTGAAAGAGTTAAGGATCCCCAGACACACTTTCTAGAGCAAGTGGACAGTAGCATTTTCAGTTGGATGACAGCTCCCCTCTTAAAAAAAAAATTAATGCTGATCTCTGCAGATTTTTGGTTGCGTTTTTTTACCTTTAGCTCAGAGACAGTCAGGTGATATAAGAAAAGAAGGGACAAGTAGGCTCCTCTCCTCACGCTGTGGGCAGTCATTGTGCCCTCTTCTAACCCCAGCAGCTGTAAGCTGCCTGTATAACTGTACCTTTTTCCAGACAGGAAAAAGGTAATTACATTTTTGCTACTCAAGGAGATTTCTGAACCCCTCCAAAGCAGACAGTTTGGCTAGGTCTGTTGTCTAAAAGAAGGCTGGTGCTGCCTACAGAACTGACAGTCACAGAAAGCTGAAGTATAGAATAATGGTAAAGGATAGCACTACTGCTTCTGTCAGAGAAACAGTATGATGGCATCATTGTTCTTCCTTCTTTCAGACTTTGTTAAATAGATACATGCATATATGTACATTATTTATGCACAGATTTTAACATAAGAAAAAGAAAATGAAAGTAAGTTCCATACTGGATGAACTTCACAATCCAGCCCGCAGTGAAATTATCCCAGCATATAACTCCACAATATTCAATTGCTTTCCAATTCTTAGTGGTTTATCCTTATAAAGTCCCTGCGCTGTATGAAAGAGCTGCTCCCATTTCAAAGACAAAGCTGTGGACAGAGTCAGATCAAGGAAATTTCCCAAAGAAATTCAGAACATCTGTTTCACCAAAACATCAACGCAGATATGGCTAGTGACATGTCTGACCTCCTAGTTCATCCTTTTTCTCCCAGACATAAAAGAAAAACTGATTTCTGGGCTCCAGCAGGTAATAGGATGAGCATGAGGCAAAATTATAGTGTGGAACAAAGAAGAAATATCAGATTAAGCTGCAGGAAAGTTTTACTTGATGTATACACAACACCCTCACTGCAAGTATATATTAAAATCTCTATCTAATGTTCTGTAAAATTAAATTAAAGAATTGGATATTTTTTCTCACTCCTTTCCAGCACAATCAACACCATAGTACAAAGAGCAGCAAAAGAGCAGCAAGCAGGAAAACAGCTACACCTGCCTTGGTATTAATTCCAAGACCTTTTTGCAAGAATCAGGAGTTACACCACCAGTATCAGTGAAATTAACTGGCATTAATATCAGTGTAAATGAGAAGATCACTGTGAACCACACAGTATTTATTAATTGTGGATCATTCTGGACATTATTGGCATTATCCAATGAACTTTTTCAGATGATCAAGTAGATAAGAAACAGTCTTCTCTATCTTCTCTATTCCAATTTATTTGGATGGCATAGATTGGAATTCTTTTCAGTGTGCTAAAGGTTTCATAGCATTGATCTTGGCTTTGTTTTTTTCTGATGAGAGAAAATCTTATTAATATATCTTTACAAATTGGTGCTTGACAAATTTATCCCGCTCAACACGAGACATCCTAACAAAGCGACTCATGGAAGTGACATGTATAAACTTAGAACTAAATTGGCAGTTCTATAAATTTGCAAGTTGACATGAGCATGTTGTCTCAAAAAATTCCTTCAAGCCAAACAAATCTTGATGACAAACTGTCAAGCAATGAATTCTTTACATAATCCTTGCAATGATAGATTATCTGTGAACTGACGGCTCTGTCCTTACTATGATCATCCTCACTCATCCTGTCCTTGTTGACTCCAAAGGTCTAATTTCTTAAACTTCAGAAACACTAGGTCCTTCCATCTCTAATACTTAAAATAACATGCGGTCAAATAGCATTAAAATGTATTTTCCTGAATCAACAGCTTTCTTTGTACATCTCTGTTAAATATAACAGTGAGCATATGGACTAAGCATGGGATGAAGCATTTACACTTAAAATTTCCACTTCAAAAAGATAGACAATGCTGTCTGAAAAACGTGAATGACATGAGAAAATAAGTGACAGCATGTTTTTGGATAGCAGCTAAAGTTTTATTTTAGAAACACTGACACCTGGACAGCACCTTTATTTTTTTCTTTGTGGAGGATATCATTCTAGTTTTTCAATAACCTTGATGATGAGACTGTTTCAAAATTGACATCAGTCATGTTTCTTGCATTGCCCCCAAACAGGTACTCTTTCCCAAACTACTTGTGGACTTAGTGCACTTGACAGAAGATGAACAGTGCAATCCTGTTTTCTTTCTTTTTTTAAAAATTAATCATCATGTCGTTTGCATGAGTCAACCCAATGTTTGCTTCTTTTCCTGAAGTCTTCATTAAGTAATCAAATACTTCCTAGTCTGAGTCAGCCTGAGGTAGAAAGAATCTCTGTATGTTTACATGTGTGAGAACTTTTCCTGACAGAAAAGTGTGGATAAATTTTTTAACACAGAGTTGGTATCAGGCTTGGGGCAGATTAATCAGCAGGAAAGAGTAAATGGGTGAAAAACTAAAGGTCTCTCTCTCTCTCCCTCTGTTCTTTTCCTTGCTCCTGTGTTCGTGCCCTGCTTGGTCCTGGCCAAGTGCAGAGGTGCAGGACCTTCTCATTAACATTAGGACTGCATTCAGTCCTAGTAGTTGAGACCCTTCCTCTTTGAGAAACATCAGCCAAACAAGGAGAATTTTCAGTTCTTTCTTACCTTGCCTGCTGGGTCCACTGGAGCAGGCATGGGTAGAGTGAGAAAAACTGAACATTGGGCTGTAGATACAGCAACTTGTGGGATATAACACTTCCACATGCTTTTATTTTTACCAAAGCAGTGGCTGGGAACGACTTTTTGAGTCAGAAGGACAATAAAGAAATAGGGAATCAAAGTCCATCTGCATTAAAGGGATACCTTCACATTCAGAGGAATAACAGAGCTTGCCACACAGTCACAACTTCCCCAGATACCAGAGAAGGAGGTCCTACTTCTCCTTCACTACTCTGCCAGTGAGGCCATTTGGGTTTTTAGCCCCTCCAAAACACGACGGTCTCTCGCAGCTTCTGAGCCTCTGTAAGGCAATGTCCCCAGATGCCACTTCCTCCTTGAGAGGAGGAACTTGCTGTCACCCCTGCCCCTGCACAAAGCAGGCAGATGCTCTCAGGTCCACAGGTGCTTAGCTGCTGGATGGCTGCCAGCAACCAAAGCATGCTGCCATCCTTCCTCCCCTCTCTTCCATACACACATCCTAACCCATTCCTTTATACCATTACCCTCCAGGAAACACTAGAGCACCCTTCTTGTGGCCAGGTCCACACCCCAGCCCTGCTACAGGCACATACACGTGTTGTTTTTACATAGGTGTAATCTCATGCTGCATGTGCTGCACTGGGCCAGTGGCTGCACAGCAGCTGGTGAGCACCAAGGAGGAGAGAACATCACTCATGTGGCTTTGGCACACCACCTCACACTGCAACTGGGCAGCTCCTGCTTAGCAGCAGTAGCAGGAGACTGAATTTTGAAAAAGGGGAAGGCTGGTATCCAAAATCTGTTAGAGAAACCCTCTATCAGAGCTGACAGATGCCTGCCAGATGTATTAATTGACCATTACTTATAATTTCTGCCCTTCTAAGCATGTGATGGGTCTCAGATCTCCTCCCAGACATGACCCTGGCTCTGCTGTCCAGAGGCATGAAAAGAAGTGGTAGAACTTGACCTTACAGGATGTGTTTCAAACACGGTGTGCTCCTGGAGATTCTCCATCATTCCCTCTATGTCTGAGACCTTGTTTCAAACGACATCAAATACAGACAAAAGATTCACGAGGCCAATGAGTCAGCATGCCAGACCCCATCCTACAGCGAGTCAAGGTCGACTTGGAGCATCCAGCCTCTGCAGCACCGCTCCTTACTGCTTCTCCTTTGTTTGGGAAAGTTCTCTGCTGTCCCCTCTCCAAGGTGAAAATGTAGAAATGGACTTGCTTGTTACAACAAATGGAGGAAATACACCAGAGAAGAAAGAATATGAAACTGGTTTTTTTTCCTGAGATTTATGGAGGGGAAGGACTACCTCTCTCCTTTCCTCTTACCCCCACCCTTAATGAGTGA
This sequence comes from Scytalopus superciliaris, assembly GCA_013400415.1. Classification (NCBI taxonomy): domain Eukaryota; kingdom Metazoa; phylum Chordata; class Aves; order Passeriformes; family Rhinocryptidae; genus Scytalopus; species Scytalopus superciliaris. The sequence goes on along the minus strand of VXBX01008737.1, from coordinate 101,144 downwards.
TAATGAAATTCAAACATACCATATTCAGTGATCAACTCACTATGGAAAAAAGCAAGGAAAATGATCTCTTTTTTTTCATTGTCTCAGTGAGCTGCAAAGCCATTTTTATTTCTGCTACTGGTGATGATGGCTTGCACCCAAGCTTTCCAGAAAAATTACCTGCTGTGATAAGATTTGAAAGAAGAGTTTCTTTGTGAAGTGCCTGGCATGGGGAAAAGGTCTGAAAACAGGAATCATAAAAGAAAACTTATGTCATTGGTAAATAAATTTTTTAAAAAAGGCCATAAACATCTACTCTTTCTAAGAGTATCATCAAAATAAAATCCATTAAATTATTTAAAATATTGTAAGGCCAACTTTAGCTGTAAAGCCTATACAATCACTTTCTGACTTTGGCAATTTGAGTTCTCTCTCAAATGCTCTGAAACCCACAAAAGTAATAATAGGGAGATAGAAACCAGGGAGACTAAATATATACAGAGTACTGCCAAAACCCAGTGAAATACAATTAGTAGTAGTACAAAAGTAATTTTAAAAAACCATATGTAATCTTTCAGGGGTTTTTTTTAATTACCACTTCTATCAGAAGTGTAATTTGAAAAACATAGTCATGTTTTAACAATTATTAGGATCAGTAAAATTTTGTTGATAGGAATTCTAGCAAAGCATTGATAGGAATTACAAGGATTTTAAGAACAGGAATTTCAGAGAACTCTTTATCACCTGTTTTGAGCAAACAGAACCTCGCTTCACAGAGAAGGAAAAACAATTAAAAAGGGACAGAGGTATTTGGAATGACTGGAGTGGTGGTTCCTTGGGTAGAGAAAACAGAGGAAACTCAGTGACATTTCAGGACTGAAACAGCCTCACATAGATGGCTTGGGCTGCTCTGGTGTACCCAACACCACCTGAGTACTAAAGGAAGAAAGAGACAGCACACCAAAGACTTCCCATTTGTCAGGTCTGTGATTATTGATAGAAGAGGGCACACAGGGGCATGACTCCTGACAGCTTTAGAGAAGGTATGTATTTTCTGGTTCCTGTGTAGAACTGGAAGCTGAACTACAAGGTGTTCTGGTTTCTCATAGTGCTTCAGGCTCACCCAGAGGGTGAGAGGCAGTAACCTCATCCTCTGACTGCCACATCGCTATTACTGAATGAGATATTTATATAGATCCAGTCCTATAGCAGCAGTTCACCATCTCAATTGCACTAGTTTTAGTCCTCTTTCAGAGGCAGAGAAATCTTGTTGTGTCAGTTTTACAGATGAAGACACCGGACCTGCTCAAAATTGGCTGGAAAAAATGTGGCAAGACCCCAGGACATCTGAGAGTGTCACAGCCCGCAGCTCCTTCAGGCATGTGCAGCAGGGGTGAATGAGCAGAGCTTACTGGGCAGATACAGGTCAGCCCTGCAGGGGACGTGCCGTGAGTAAGAAGCAATCAGGACAAACGAATGGGAGGTGTTAGAGGTGCTTCAGGCTCGATGTGGATGCAAAACAGACCCTCATCTGTGAATACACATTGACATTTTTCCAAGAAGGCTGAGTGGCAGGCAGCCTAGACAGAGATGTCCTGCAGCACATCCTCAAAATGTCCAAAAATGGCATTGTATCACCAAAATCAAGAGAAGCTGTGAAGCTAGAACCGAAATAGAGACACTCAGTAACCGCTCCCGGGGGGCACATTGTGTCCTACCGACTTTTACTTCACTTTTGGAGCATCTCTCCTTGTCTTTTGAGCACAGGTCTGAACTTTGGCCACATTAAAAAAAGCTGTTCTGAGCAATCCCTTTGACACAAATTCCAGGGCTGATTTTGACCTGACTTAGGTGAACTTCAGAGCTTTTGAATACATAGGTCAGTGTTCAAGTTGCCTTTTGAAACTGCTGAACTGAGAAAGAGGAGGGAAATGTCTCTGTAGCACCTTGGTAATGGGTCTATAATGAATGCAGGCATAAACACATGATATGTAAACCCTAGGCAGCCTTTCTCTAGAGATTCCAGTCTCCCTGGAAGAGTCCAATAAATACATTAAAATAACTTTAAAGTAAATAATTTTAAGCCGTATTAACTTTAGAGATTTTGAATGAAGATCCATCAGCTCATCTCCTTTTTTTTTCTCATTGTTTCAGTTTCATCAAAAGCTTTTGCTTCCAGGGTTCTACTTTAAGCTCAAACTGGTTGACACAAAAGTAACCCCAAAACTTAGGAATATTGCTCCATGTTTTAGATATAGGAGGCAGTATTTAGTAAAGAAAATGCAACATTGTGTTTTCAACAGATATGAATAGTGGCTCTGGACTATACAGAAATATTGTAGTGTGATAAGGCCTGAATCATTAAAAAAAAATATTCACTCCATCTGTCAAAAGAAACGTTTTAGGCTTTGATTGCTGAAATGTACATCTTGAAGCCTGGGTAGGGCTAACACTAACTGAAAAGAGAAAGTTCCTCATCATTACCTTTAAATAAGGGATCCAGTTGTCTCTTTTTCAAAGCCCTGACTGGATTTAGCATTTGTCAGTTCTCTGACTGAGAAACCTCTGCATCATAAACTGGAAACATTCTTATTGTCTGCTGTTTGCAGAAGATGCTTCTAAATTTCTGGAGAATCTAAAGGACAAGAAGTGATGGTACTGTTATAGATTTCCTAAGACAGATGTGAAATTCTAGGCCAAAGTAATACTGAATATCATCAGCAAAATAAAAACTATTAAAAATAGAGTGGTAAAAGAATAAAAGGAGACATTCTGGTCCTGTGTTTTCCTTCTTTTCCAGCAGACACAATGAAACTTCCGGCTGTTAACTCTGGTTGCTCCAAAAAAAGAAGAACAGTATTTTCAAACCCACTGTCTGTCCTTCAATCAAAGTCAATAAGAAGTTTCTTATCACTGGCTTTGTTAGGAATAGCATTGGCCTAGAAGATGTACTTTGAAAATCCAGTTCAGAAATGAAGAAGCCGCTGCCAGCCTGCAACGAAGCTGATGTACATCATTGCATAGCTGTGTAAACATGTCTGCCTGCCTTTATCTCTGACAGCTCAGTGAGTTCAGCTGGACTAGGCAAATGTTAATTTGAGGAAAGCCTTACAGACCAGTTTATGCAACCGAACCTTTGTCCTTTTCAGCTGACCACCTGCACTCATTCAAGGTGCAGCTTGTAAGGCAAGCCATGCATTTAAAAGCAGTATGCTCTTTCTGTTTAACAGTTACACATCTCTGTTGGACCCTGGACACACGGTGGAGATTTTCTGTTCGTTTTACCTTCTAGATGACAGGAAAAACGAAACTGAGAGTTTTCCTGCTGGTGTCCCCTGAGCTGTGGAAGCTGGCGAGGTCCTGGGCAATGGTGTGTTGCAGCCGACCTCTAGCGGAAGTACCACAGCTCAGGGAGACGCCAAACAAGGGCAGGAAAACTGGAGAAAATGCTCAAAACACACACGAAAGAGTGAGAACTAAGAGAACAAAGGTACAACCTCAGATGCTGTAAACATAAATGTTAGCCATTACTAGAGGTCAGAGGGAGCGAGCTGAGCCTTTCTTCTGCTTCCTGTCCGCAGCAAAAGTGCCAGAGTCTCATTTTCCATGACGCAAAACACTGGCTCGTAATAAATGGAACTTTCTTCCATGATTTTAGACTTTTTCTCCCCCACCCCCAATTTTTTTTTCTTTTTTTTTTAAGCTGTGAGAAGTGCATCTCAGTTCACCAGTGAAAAGAGCTTCATCTCATCAGCTCAGTTATTGAGATTTTTAAGGTTATAATCAGTACCAAAGTGAGAAAGCAGAAACTAGAGCTGACGTTTCAGCTCCTTGGTTTCAGTGCTGTGCCAGGGCAAAGTGAAACCAGTGTCCTTGTGGCAGGATTCTGCAAAAAGCCATAATCACACCAGCTGAAGAACATCAACACTTTAAGCAACAGGAGTGTAAGATGTCTGTAAGCAATGAAGTCAGTACACTTTGCTTTGCATCCACACAGTGATGTAATCCCTCCCTTTTTTTTTAATCCTGAAGCTGAAGCATGTCAGAGAATGGAATATGATGGCTGGGGGAATCCACATTGTGTGGATTTTTGTTATTTTCATATTTCTTTTAAGAAAGGGCCTTCTGCCAGACTGCAAAAGACAAACAGCTGTTGCAGGCTGAGGCACCTCCATGGTCCTTGGAGGAGTGCCTATCTTCTAGCATGGAAAAGACACAAGCTAACAAATCCTTCTGCCTGAACAGAGTCCTGGCTCAGGAGTATGCAACATTCTTCTCACACACACCCCTCCCAAATCTTCACATGCTGTAAGAACTTCAAGTATGTTACTATTTCAGAGTTATCACTTCTCTCGTATCTGATTCTGGCACGATTTGCTATCACGAACTTCTGAAACAAGGGTGTGCTAGGGATGGTTGAGTTTGGCCTGGTATCAGTGTTGGCAACATAGCACACATTTTCAAAAGAACTGAAATGTTTTCTCCTTCTTTACATCAGCTCAGGCTTGCTCATGGCTTTGAAGGATACCAGTATTCCTTCATCACTGAAGAGCCAAAATTATTGTGTTCCTGCAAACTTTGTCATATTTTCTTCCCTTTTTTCAGTTCTTTGGCAGATATATTTAACACTGGGGGTTTGGTTGGTTGGTTGGTTGGTTGTATGGCTGGGTTTTTTTGTCTTAGGCCAAACCATAACAAACAGCAGCACTTTTTCTACTACTACTTCTCCAAAAGGTTTTGAAAGCCTAAATAAGTATGTCTACTGATTCTCCCTTACCCAGTATTAGTGAGTAATGCTGATACATGCATTAAGGTAAGTTAGAGTTTTCTAAAATTCAGCAAAACTCTTGGGGTTTAGTAGCACTACATGCAATCAAATTTTTATCTCATTGTTTCATCAATAAAGGGTCATCTGTGTTTCTATTCTATGCTTTATTTCTGGTTTGTTTTTCAATGTCTTTTCTAATCATTCTGCTGTTTCATCTATGGCACTCTGATCTAGACAGCAGATGAATGAATCTTATGATGGTAATATGATACTGCTCCTCAAATATTAGATAACTAGATACTGAATATCAAAATGAGCTAGAGGATGTCTGATTTGCTTTTAACACTAATAAGGTTCTACTCCACAGGAGAACGTTGTAATATTGTAGGTCTTTCCCCCTTCTCTGTACATTATTAGCCCACTGTATCCAAGATCAAGGATCATCCCTTTTTCTCCTATCCTGATCATATGAGAGAAACATGGCAGGTTTAAGGGGCTTCATTTGAAAAGAAGAGCTCAATCCCACTCTTCCTGCTCTGGTAGTGCTGTACTCCCGGGGCAGTGCTGCCATCTCCCAATCATGGGAACCCTCTGGGCTAAAGGAGTGAAAGAGGGCTGCACCAGCACAGCCAGTTCAATCAGTCAGAGCTTAGTTAGGCCACTGACTATGGGCTAGAGGCCCCTTATCTGTCCCAGGTAAATCTGCACTGGTCTCAATCCTCAGTAGTTGGGCAGCGTCACTCCAGCCAAGAGCTGTGTCTTTGTCTTCTGTGCAGACCCACAGATGCATCTCTTGCAGTAGAGGTTTTCAGTGGAGAAAGGAGACAGTTCTCCACCCTGGCCAGCCCACTCCTCACCTGCAAGGAGGAGGTGTGCCCCACCAGGAGAGAGGGGTTGTGTTTTCCCAAAGACAATAATCCTGTGAGCTCCTACAGTTCCACACCACACCGTTACCACTCTGTAACAGCATGGGTTAAATCATAGGATTTAAGCACCCTGCAAGAGGAATGTTGCCTTGCTTGCTCACTACCACTCACACAGGTAATTCAACATAAACAACATCACTCTCTTCCTTCAAGTGGAGAGAACATGAAAATAACCACAAGCAGATTCTCTTAGAGATACTTCAGTATAAGTCTTTAAACAAAAGCTTTTCTCTCTTAGTTTCTCCAGAAACAGGCCACCCACAGAAATATTTTAAATAACATTCCTGCAGAAAATTGGAAGGGTGAGTTTCAGGGTTTGGCGTAACTGGGACAACATTTTGGATTCTCCACCAAGTTGATCCCACAAGTATACTTCTGAACTGCCTCTTTCTACAGCCCAGGGCACAGTAAGGCCGGAGGAGCAACTGCTGCAGATTCAGGGCTCCAGACTTTGCAATTTGAATACCCAACTTCCAGGATTCTTGCTGACTTTAAAAACCACACTCCAATTTTCCTAAGCATACAAACCATGGATGGCAACATTTGCACTGTTGACCTTTCTCAGAAAATGCCTAGCAACAAATGATATGTAGGACTGTGGTTTTAAAAGGAAAACTGATGATTTCTCACCATTTCTTCTTAAAACTCTTGAATGGGGAAACACATCAGTATTAAAAATATCTGAATTCTTGTTAAAAGTGCATCTTAATTTTTCTCTGTTGTCTTGGACCACATCAGGGTATTTCTCATGAGCCACATTTATTCTATGAGAAATAGGCAAATGCTGGAGAACCTGGAGTTAGGAACATATCAGTTATTATTCTTAGTCATTTAGAAAGCATAAAAACTGTTCAGTGGCCAATTTAGTAACAAAATAAATCACAAAAGAGAAAAAACAAACAGTTTCATCCATTGTATGTAATTCCAGAAGTTTATTCACTGTCAATGACTTGTAGCACTGATAAAATAAAATCATTGAAGATACTAGATAAAATAAGGAAGTACTCAAATTTATTTCCAAAAGGTGATGCTAAAAAAAATACTCCCCAAGTCTGCAGACTTGATATGGCTCAGTACCTGACAGTATCCTGCTCTACCAAAATATCATCCCAGTGATAATACAGAAAAAAGTCTCTCTAAGGTTTCTCATCCTGGCTCTCCTCCAGTCCAAGCAGCTCAATGTTATCTACACTGCATGCAAGAAGCTCATTATTCCACTTACCTAAATTAATTTTTATCATTGCAATGTTTCCTTTCTAGTAAAATCAATCTACCAGAAGAATTGAAAGTCACATGTATGCAGTCTAGTTCATTACCTACAAACCTCGAGATTTCTTACATTGAATTTGATTTCCCACTGTTTATTTTCTTATCCAGGACTTGGATGCTTCAAAATATACTTCACTGTTTAAAAATTGCTCATCTTACCTGGAGAAAGCTACCTTCAGAGACTGTAGGCAACACACTATAAGCAGCAGGTGCAGATCACCAGATCTTCTGGTATCACTGCATTCACCAGATTTTTCTTTCCTGCCAGGAAACTTTCCCTTGCCACTGAAAGCCTTGCAGCCCTCTGAATGTTGTATATGTGACCAATTTGCTTTGGGTTATGTATATATAAGAGAGACTGTCACTTTGCATTTCTGCATCTTCTCCCTGTATTAGCTAGAAGGCCATTGCATTCCCAGTGCATGAGGAATCCTAGCTTGAGATGAATCTCACAGGTTTATTTCCTATTTAAATGCTTACAAATGGTATTTCCAATCCAGTGAGGAAAAGCGAATTTCAGTCCCGAGTGGATCTTTCCGAGCAGCTTGTTCTGACCATAAGCAGACAGCTGAGAGTGAAAGTCTAGACACAAATCACCCTTAGTGTTAATAGGTTTTTTATTTGGGTGGGAAAGAAGCCTTGCTGACACATTGGTTTTCATGAACAGCCCTGTGCTACATATATACATGCTAGATCCTAGGTTTGGTTCCCTCCTGATAGAGGGGATAAAACTGCCCAATAGCACTGCCATGCATACAAAACATCTTCCATCTTAGATGTGCAAATAGTTACTGTGGACTGGCTGAGTAATTCTGTCTGCAAAAGACCTGAATAAAATCAGAAACAACCAGCAAATCACACATTTGTAAACAAGAGCAGCTTGACATTACAGGAAACTTAAACAGAATACAGATCTTCATTAGCATCGGAGAGTAACACCAAAGCAACAGCTCATCAGCCACCAAAGACCATTGTGCTAGTAGAGTTATTTTTTGAATGTACTTCCTCTAAGCTGACCCAGTGGAAGTACTACAGGTATTAAAAAATCCTCCAGTTAATAAGGGAAAATGGCAGAATTAGTTCACTGAACCAAGAAATTTGAACTTCACTTCAAAAATGAAAATAAAACAACCCGCAACACAGGTGTACAAGAACAGCACAATTCATTAGTGAAATAGGAGAACCTTCTCCCAGCCCATCTGATTCCTGTCCTTTAAGGAAAGAGAAGAATATTTTCATATCATACAAGGGAACTGCAACCACTGACATTTTCATGCCTGTTTTCAGGAGGGAGTTTCATGCTAATTTTATTTTCAAATGTGCACAGTGCAGCCTCCTGGGCCACAGAAAGCCCCATGGTCATTGCAGTAAGTGGGAGCTCTGCCCGGGGCAGGAGCAGAGGCAACTTTGCTGCTGTGTGCGCCTTTCTCCGGGTTATTCCCAGCTCTCTACCTCCCTCTGCATGACAGCACCCTGAATAACAAGGGGATTTGCTGCTGGCTCCTGCAAAAGGAGCACACGTTGAATTTATCTATTTTTCAGGATATAAAGAAATTCTAAAAAAAGTTGTAAATACAAAATAATTATTAGGTTTTTAATTTATTTGGGAGTTGTCATGTAAATAAACGCTGCAGAGCCAGATTCACATTCCTATTCAAATAAAAATGGGGTTATTCTGTGTTACTACTGTGCAAACAGCATTGTGACCCTTCCCATTCTGTCTTTACAGATTCCCAAAAACATACCATTTTCTCTGGTTTTAATTTTCAGTTACTTCTTGGTAAAGAGCAAAGAGATTTTTACTACCTATGTATAAGCCTTTCTTCAGAATTACCTCCCTTTCTTTTTTTGAAATAAGATGCATCCTTTGGAATTCCAATAGAACTGCAGAGTGAAAAAGTGTTCAACAGGATGATACATACAAGTTACTATAAACCAAACATTTGTCAGGCACAACACAGCTCAGCTGGTGAATTTAACAGTAAGAAAGTTTAATGGTATGAAAAGACTATATTAAAGCAGTAGAATTTATTTAATTAACAGACGTTTTATGCAAACTCTTTTCTTTCACCTCAAAGCCCTTAAAAAGTCCATCTGGATGCTTGTCAATCCTATGGCCACATATTACAATACACAGGTATGCAGTGGAGTTCCTCAACAAGCACCCTTCACAATTTAATCACCTTTCTAGCATGCCCATGTCACAGAAAGGGGAGCTGAGCAAACTTTCGGAGGAGAACTGGTTTTTAATTCCCATGTATCACACTGGACATTAGGAAAAGGATCTTCCCCCAGAGGGTGGTCAGTCACTGAACCAGGGTCCCAGGGAAATGGTCACAGCACCGAGCCTGACAGAGTTCAAGGAAGCGTCTGGATGACGCTCTTTGTCATATGGTTTAGTTTTAGGCAGTCCTGCAAGGAGCAGGGAATTGGACTTGTTAATTCTTACAGCCTGCTTCCAACTTGAAATATTCTGAGATTCTATGATAAATATACTTACACAAAGCATACATCACATAATTTTTATGCATTTGAATAAAACAAATGCATGAAAATTAAAAATAGGTGAAACATCTGGATCATTAAAAAAAGGACTCCTAAGTCTTGTCCAAAAGCAATACATGGCAAACTCTGATGGAACATTTCAGAGCCCTAAAGAGGGAGGACCAGGAGGGGTTTTTTGACTGTCTACCACTTCCACTGCTGTAAGGCAGGAAAAAAGTAAATCTGTTGCCTAAAAGTATTTGTTTATGCTGTTCTTAAAGATGGATGGCCATTAGGGATGGTCAGCAACCTCCTAGTCTAGAGATCAGTGTTTAGTTTACATTATCTTTGGAAAGCTTGAATTTTAGCCCATTATTTTATTAAATGCAAACAGAAGCTTATTTCTTAACCTTTACAGCAATCTCCCATGTCCTAAAGATTTATAATCTAGAGGAAATAGAGCTATGTGTCTCTAGTGGACACATAAATCCAGCTTCTTTCATTTTTGTCTCAACTGTCCTAATCAAGTGTTCTTCGTCTCTGTTTTCCCCCGCATGTTCTCCAGGTAGCCCACGGCTTCCTTGAGGCACAGTGCCAAACTGGGGTACGCTCTCACAGGGTGCATCTCATCACCACTGATGAAAGTGAGAGCGACTGCCTTGTATGCAACCACTCTGCTTCTATGTTGCAGCACTATGCTTGAAGCTGCTTCCTCTTCACTGTAAGAAGGACACACTTGACACACGCTAGGGAGATCTAAAGTTTTTGCTTACAATATACACCATGAAATCAATTTAGTTGCTGTTCTGATATTCTTTTCTGCTTCAGCCACAATTCTGTGGTAAACACACAATGAAATAGCTGGTATTCCTAGCTCCCATGTATGTATTCAGATCTCAAAATTGAACAGTTATATAGACACAGCTTTTGTATCACAATTGAAAATAAAACCCAAGAAGATATAACACATTGCTATAATTTCCTTCTCTTCTTCATTCCCAAGCAAATTCTTGCTACCTGTATGCCCTACCAGGGCATTCCTGGAAGGTCTTGTTGTCTTCCACTTCTGCCTTCAGCTCTGCCAGCTGTGCTGTTGGTTCTTATTCCAGCTGCTGGACCTTCTTGGTAGAAGGATGGTATACTTCATCCATATTGCCTATTTCAGTTTGGCAGACTAAAAGACAAAGCAGTCAAAAAGCAGCTCCTTTCTCAAAAGGAAATCACCTGTGAACTCTGGACCTGGAGAATTGTGCATGCAAAAAGTACAAATTCCCATTGCTATATAGACAATATACAAAATGTGTCAACTTCATTAAATAGTCATTTATCCAGCATCTCCTTTAACAAGAAGACCTTTCTTTTAGTATCAGGAGCAGAACTGTGTGAATGTGATTTTTCCTGGTTTGATTGCCAGCCTGAGGAAAACAGAAGAAAAACTGTTTTGGGTCTCCAGTATCTGACTGAAAACCACCATCTTCTCCATCCTTCACCTAGTTTCTTAATGACACCTCAGAAAGTGTAGGTAATTAAACATTAAATTTGATGTGTTGAATAAAACATTTTACACAAGAAGAATCAAAACTTTTTGCTGCCATTTTTTTCCAAAACAAAACATGCTGACATTCAAAATCTCAAATTCTACCCATTTTTCTCACCTGAAACTATTATTTAAAGTTGACCAGAATAAAAGGAATGAAAGAATTTGCAAGAAATGCCACTTTTTAACAAATGTGGTGTTTGCAAATAATCCACTTTTGCCAAATTCACTCAGTTCTAATGGGAAACATTTGGTTTGCGATAATTTCTAAAGTAGCCTTGCTCTCTTCCCAACACCTGAGTTATTCTATTCACTGGTTAGTGGGGGACATAATCAAACAGAAGGGAAAAAAATTGCTTTTAAGGGAAGAAGCAAGTAACTGCAGAAAGATTTGGTGTTTCTTGGAAGCAAAGGGTAAGAGGAGGCTAGTTCATTTGTAGTCAATCTACAGAGAGATGCCTGAGAGCTTGAACTAACAACATAAGACATGAAATCTGGCACTATAAGCATAATATAAACAAGGTAGAATAGCAGCCACACCTTGGCAGCAGGATATGAGATGCTTTGGAAAGACTGAAGTTATGCGAAAGATAATGAGATAGTCTGGAATTTTAACAAATTAACATTTATGACTGGCTAGGACCATTCATAGGTCAAAGGGGATGTATGTGCAATAGATTTACTCACTTTGGGGAATGAACATAAAGATTTCTACTAGACTAGTACTATAAAGAAAAAATCTGCTCTACAAATACTTTCAGCTGGTGCCTGGACCTAGATGATACTCTAGACAGTTTTGGTAAGTGAGAAGAACATTTAGCGAAGCCATCATAATCTGGGTTAGAATGGAAGAACAAAAAGATCTAATTTAGAGACATTAATAAACATAGTTAGAAAACTCAAAAGCAACCAATACCTCAAGGATTTTGATGTTAGAGAAGCTGAAGAATCTTTAAATCAATGATCAGAAGTTAAATGGAACTTGGCTTCAACAATAAAAGCAGGGAGAAGAGGCTGAAAGCAACCACGGTGGAGCTAACCCAGAAGTCAGGGCTATGAAACACAAAACTAAAGCAAGAAATATCAGCTAAATTAAAAATTGCTAAAGAAAATACAGAGCAGGCAGTTTTTCAGCTGTACAAATAAGAAGGAACGAAGAGAAAAGAAATTATGCTACTATGCCAAGTGGAGTTCAGATAAAAAGAATTAAGATATGCCTATAAAACTAATGTCAATTATTTACCTCAACTGTTTGAGGACATGGAAGTAAATGTAGGGTGGCAGAGGGATGCAGTGGGAATATAAATTACCATTTTTGGGTATAAAGAAAAAACTTCTGGCAAATAGTAAAGATGCCCATAAATAAATTCAGGTTGCAAAAAGAAATTATCCTGTGTTCCCAAATGACACAGCACTGAGACCCTGATATCCTTGTTTCAGATCAGTGAGACTACTCATCATGGGGAAGTTACACTAAGTGCATTCTCAGGACAGGCACCCACATTTAGACCAATGTACAAGAGGCTGATGTGAAAACAGGAGGGGAAATGGTTGTATGCAGGGCAATGCACAGAATTTCCAGGCTGTCAGTAGCCCAGGACTTACCCAGTGGTTCTGGACTTTGAAGAGCTTACCCAGGAACCCCAGAAATTAGGGAAAGGAGTTCCACATTTCATCAGAAATTACCTGGCCAAACTCCTTGCACAATATAAATACCGTAATTGAAGTTCACCTATCACCCCAAACTCCCTTTGTATTCAGGCATTTGGGATAAGATCCATCTGACCTGTTTTAGCTGTAACACTTTCAGAAATGCTTGCTTCTCTTTGCTCATCTAAGACAGACCATGGCAGAGACCTTCAGGTAAGCACCAGAGCTGTAACCTAAGCAATTTGCAGAAGTTTCAAGAGGCCCCAGCTAGACACATGATAGAGGCAGCCTTGACCACTTCAGTACAGGCAAGCAGAGGAGAAGAGAGAAGGCTTCATCAGAAAGAAGAGCGCTTGTTTTGTTATCCCCACTTCCTTGGCTTTTTTCCTGCTATAAAATCATCATGTGTTTGTACAGTATTCTTATTCTGGGAATGTCTTTTGGTCCACATAAACATCTGCACTTAATTACATTAGCCAGTATCCAAATCCCAGCAAGATCCTGCCCCGATTATTTTGCTCTGAGTGTTTTTGCCAGCTTCTATTCCCAGAACACTCTGAATTATAGCTATGTCCAACCTCCAGCTTTGCTGGTTAGAATATTGTAACACATATGCTCAAACTGAATAACTTCAGTACTAGGGCAGTCTTTCCAGCAGGCTTAAGCAACAAACCATTAAACTGTGCTAGCATATTTCATTAGCAGCAGGAAAGTGAACTATTGCTGGATACAATTTGCTGGTCTGTATTTTTAATTACACTGTTTGACCTACATTTTTTGTCCAATTTCCTTAATGTCCAGCCATAAAATATGACCCTAGAGTCAAATACCAATAGAACCTGTTGTGGCAATTTTACCTAACTCAGCGTAAATGAATCCAAATTTGGAGTAAATAAACCAATTAGACTTTTATTGGGGGATCACTGTGTGTTTTTGTCTGCTGCCCTGTATAGCTGGATCCAAAACATTAATAAAAAATAAACATACAGCTTCATCCGAGAAGACAAACAAAAACATGCAGAATATAAATCAAAACAAGGATTTGTAAAAGAGTAGAGTAAGCACTTATTAAGCCAAAAACATATTGTTCCTGTGAAGAACCCTGTTCTGACCACTGTGCTTTCTCCAAATGTACGTTTATGGAGTTCCAGGCCAGGACATTTTTGGAGCATAAAGACATGAAGCATTCAGAGCCCAGCAAAATTCACTGTGATCTGCCTAATTCTTGTGGAGCTGAACTTTGCCACAGTTGTGCACCAGCTTCATTTCACCCCTGCAGCTTCGAGAGAATTATTCACTGCTGTGTATTTCTTTGAAGACTTATTTTACATGACTGACAATTGCCTCAAACTGTGAATATGCCAATAAATGTAGAAGTACACTGACTTCCTATTCTACCCTCCCAAGATGGAATCTGAAAACAAATTTTCTGCCTTTCTTCAAGCAAAAAAACTGGTTTGGGATACAGTTCCTTTGTATCCGATTTGAATCTCTCAGCCCATGCTGAAATGCATTTGCTTTGCTTTAGTGTGTGAAAACACATGTGCTAGAGAAACAAAAGCTTCAGGAAAAAAATAGCAAAAAATATTTACAATTTAATTAAATATATTGAAATGAAATATATGTGACCTACCCCTGTCAACCAATGTAAGGTCGCATAACACCCATTGTTATTTTCCCCTCTCAAATCCCAGCTCCTGGCTCTGAGCAAGACAGCTTTTTGGGCTCCCAGTCCCCCTCTGAAGCGGGCAGAGATGAGAAATGTCCAGCTGCCAGCAGGACCAGGTTCAACCACTTCCCTTTCCCTCCAGCCACTCATCCCACAGAAGGGCAAGCACAGCAGTTTTGTTCTGGAACTGGACAGCCCCTGTCAGCACACACATTTTGAAGACTGACTATTCAATGCTGCCATCGTTTAAGCACTGCCCCATCCAGTACCTGGTTGACACGCCCAAAGGTGCAGCCCTACACCCATAGCCCCTGTCCAAGAGGGGAGCCAGGACCCTCCTTCTCCAGCTCCAACTCCAAAATAGCCCCCTCTCCCCAGGATTCTATAGTCAACAAAAATACCAGATCAAGGTGCAGAGAGAGCAGGTGATTTATGTACCATATCCCTGCCAGTGTCAGTGATTCCAGATCGCAGAAATGCACAAACCTAACTCAGAGATGCTCTCTACACCAGGAAAATACCATTCTTAGAATTTTGTCCATGTGTTTTTAAGCATATGATGTGCTTTTATAAGCCAGAAATAATCCATAAGTAAGAAGAATGTTTGTGCAATTTAACAGAGTGGAGGAAACTTATCCCTAAATGTCACCTGAACAGCCTGATCTTCTATGGTCCTGATAAATACATTTAGGATATATAGGCTCCACACACATGCACACAGAAAAGCTCACATGCCTAAGTCCTGTCAAAGATTGTAACAGGCTATTCTAAATTTAAATTAATTACCTGAAATTTTCCCTAATCCTTTGCCTTGAAGGGTGCCAGAGTAAAACTCATTGATCCAGACTGAACTTTCCATTAGGACCATACCCTATTACTAGCCTTTATTCAAAACCCTTGACAACAGAGTATGCCTCCAATTTTCATTCTTACCTGCATATGGGCTTGAAAAAACCACTGCATTCTCTTTATACAACAGATCTGCAGCAGAATTTACCCATCCAGAGCAAGCTGGGTTTTTTTCTGACATATGTAAACATCCAGGAAAATCAGTATCAGTCAGAAACTTCAGCTGCAACTAAACAACCAGTGTGGAAGTCACCATTACGTTTTTTACTACATACACATAGTGGGGGATGGAAAAGAAGAGACTCACTATTAGCATAAAACCCCATCTCCCATTTGTTTAAGTACACAAATTCTACAAAGTGTCTGGTACACAGTTCAAAGCCTCCTTATGACAGCTCAGATATTATATACTGGGCTAGAAACAGGCTCTGTTGATAAGACAAGCACACAAGCATTTGGTAGTGGCCTCTTCCATGGTCTTAATCAAGAGCACTCCTATGTTATGGGTGCTTCCAGACCCCAGCTATCCCCAATACTAGGACTATCAATAAAGCTTATAGAGTAATAATAGTAATAATGAAAGTATATGTAAATAAGAGACAATACCTCTTCTTCTGCCTCGGTTGCAATGATCTGAATCTTCAGTTACTAGAGAAAAGGAAAGCCACTGTTTTTATTTGTACAGAAGCACTAGCCCAAGTCATTCTGGAAAAGCAAGCTCTAAGTATCTCTTTGGCAGTGGGGGAAAGAGGACACCAAAAATTGCATACTATTTTAAGGGTAAAAAAGGTATAAAATTTTATTTGACAAGTTAACAAATAAGCATTTCATTAGTCCATTAAAACACTTTATTACAAGAAAGTGTAGTTGATTTATAGCTACCCTACATGAAAGTTAATTCTGAGGTGAACAAACTGGCCTATTAGAGAATAAGCAACTTAGAATCTATGTCTATCTATACTGTATTTCTTTTTAAAAGGTATTTTGTGCCACTAAAAATTTATTAGAGAACAGACAACTTCAAAAACTTCTAACATACCAAACTTCAAAACTATTATTCTCAGATGACATCATCTTTTTTCAGAGATGACTGAAGTTTCCTCACAGCTTTTAGCAGCTGAAGAGAGCTTCTGCTTTTCTGCCCAGGACAAGATTTAGACCCACTTTCCTTTACAGTGACTGCAATCTCCTTTGCTTCCTTTTGGCCACCACACGTTAGTTTGACATGAGTTGCCCCTTGCTTCAATTTCTGAGTTTTTCTCTTTAATTTCTGCACCTAGGATGAAAGATTACTAATTAGCATGTTACATACTTGGAAAACACACAGCTGTAGAGCTTACTGGATTTATACCAAACTCCAAACTACAGATGTCCATGGAACATTAAAAAAAAGTTTAAATTTACTAATCTTGCACAATTGTCTCGCTGTCACAGAAAACTGACCTTGCCCATACAGAAAGCATTACAGAAATCTAACCTCACCCACATCCAACAGGTTACCAAACCTCATCACTCCCTATGGTAAAAATGCTTGAGAAAGATGTAGTGCCAATCTATATTTACAACAGTCTTTCTCCATTTCAGATTGTGCTACAAAAATAATAAAAAATCCAATAAACCTTTAAAATGTATACTGCTTCTTATTAGTAAATGTATATAAGCAGCTTAGTTTGAAGACTCCTTAACAAAAATGGAAAACAGAATAAGTAGGGTTAATTGATAAAGAATTTTTTTAAATGTCAAATAATAAGTCTTGACTTTCACTTGGCATGAAAAGGTCACTTCCCAAACATAAAATTAGGCTGGAAGAATTCCAAATACCAATTTAGGGTTTAAGTCCATTTCTAAAAATAATTAATTTTAATTGCACTCTAGAGCATATTATTACCTGTAAAACACAGAGATTACTATAACATTTTCAGTATGACGGGTTCTAGAAGCAGAAATATGCATCAGAAATAATAAGACTGTTCTGTACAAAATCACCAGAAAAAAACCAAACAATATAGGCCAAGGAGTTACAGGAATGGCCTGTATCAATAACCAGGGCATGACAGGCAGCAATCATACAGACATTACTATTTACATCATGACCCTAAGAGGTGTGGTCTGATAAGGCTGTGCCAGAGCACAGATGACTTGCCAGAAGATCTGCACCCTGATAATAAGCAGGGATGACAACAAGGTTGCACCACATTGTATGTGCCAGTCCTCATCATCCCAAAACAAAGGCAAACTGCAACCATAAAGATATGTGAAAGAAAGAAAGAAAAGAAGGAAAAGAAAGAAAAGAAGGAAAAGAAAGAAAAGAAGGAAAAGAAAGAAAAGAAAGATGTGGTTGTTGTCCACTGTCTTAGGTACCTGGATGACGAAGTCAGCAAGATTCTGAGGCAAGGAAAACACCATAATTGTTGGCTCCTCAAGAATATAAGATACTTACTCAAAAGAGTTGACAGTGCTAAAAGATGCACCCAGGACTCAACACTCAATGTTCTTTGTCCCTATTGCTGACATGTGACTCTGATAATTCTGCTTTGATATAAAGCAACATTGTGCTTGAAATTATGTGGACAATAAAAATGTTGAGTGGGTAAAACCTATCTAAGAATGAATGTAAATAAAATAGGCCAGATTTAAATTGAATTAATTATCATCCTTCCATTTCATAAGGCCTCACACTGAGTTTTGTTTTGTTTCCTGTAGAAGAGAAAATCTTAGGTGAATCTTTTTATCCTGAATCATAAGATGGAAGCACAGAAAACTATCAGAGAGAAATATGGACTGAATTTTTAACCATAGGTTCCGAAACAAAATGCTACAAAAGAGTTAAGCTCTGCATCTACAGAGTGATTTCATATGGGCATGTCTGAGAAGTTGTTATCTATGGCTCTAAACCAAATGCTGACAGAATGCAGACAGGTTAGGGGCTAAACAAAACTGAAAGGCTTGTCTGGCTATGATTTTGGAGAAGCTCTGGTCAACGGACTATTTAGTTAACAGAAAGCTTCAATATTTCAGTTATATAAAAGACATTTAATCCAGTCTGTACAGGAATTACAGCTTCAATTTTCTCATTTCCCAGAGGGAGACAAATGAATGAAAATGCAACGGTTTGTCTTAACACGGTGAGCAAAAGTGACACACTGAGCAACCCAGGTCTTCTACTGCAGAGGGTAGGAAGTTTCCCCACTAGCATACATTCCCAGCTGCCAGCTGTAAGCACTTCTTCTTGATCAAATGAAGAAACTGGAGGTACAAGAACACGATGTAGCAGTCTAATTACCATCACCCATACTGGAACATCCTGACTTAAAACATTCCAGTGACATTCTAGCTGATGACAACAGGAGGCAGAGTTGTGGCAGCTTTTCAACTAGAATTTTACTAGCTAGAGACTTTACATGTTATTCTTACAGTAGCCTGGTGCTTTTTCAGCTTGGATATTTGCTCTCCTTTAATCTCCATTTGTTTTACAAGGCAAGCCAGCTCCCGTTCCAGGTCTTCATGAACTTTGGAGTCTTGAGTCTCCTGTATCTGCTTCAGAAGTTCTTGATGCTCACTATTAGAGACAAGAATAGCACAGTAAGTATTTATGATATAGTCCCTAGGAATTCTTTCAATACTTCCAGTGTATTGTTGCTAGCCATTATGTGCAGAGCACAGAAATTTTGCATTATTACCTTCTCACACAACACACACTAATCTGGTACATATTAACATGAGAAAAGAAAAACGTTTTCCTATGTGTCTGAGTTTCTCATTTCAAATTTGTAGCTGATGTCCATCTTATTTCTCCCTCTTCCCCCAGGCATAACAACTACATGTACAGTAGTGTGCAGAATGAGATTTTTGAAAGAGAACAGCAGCTATGCAGTACAGCATTTTCACTTTCTGCCCACTTTAGTGCAGACTGAAAGCTTAGTGCAATACAGAAAATTATTGCTTAAAATAGTACAAGTAAATTGCAGTTACAATTTTTCTGACAGATTATTCAAATTAAAATAGTCTACTCAAACAGATTTGCAGAGAAGTGGGCTGATTAAGTAAATTAACCAGCTTAGCTAAAAGAAGTTTTGTAGGTCTTCTTGGTACCTAGGTATCTGAACTAACTGAAACCAGAGACCCTCTCCTAGATAAGCAACCTCTTTCCAAAGGTCGTGGCTTCTTTTCAGACTTCTGAGTAACTGCTGCTCCTTGACAGTTTAATTGAAGCAACTAGTTGTTGCTATAAAAAAACCTAAACCAGGCCTGTCCTTGAACTGCCATGAGTAAGCCAGACGTTGCTGTTTGAAGGTGAGGTTGCTTGCAAGTTTAAATTTTGCCACATCAAGGATTTCAGATCAGTGTCAACATCCTAACTGGTTTAACCAACACACCCTCTGTTCAAACCACAGCTCATCACCTCAACATGTCTGCTATGACCAGCTACATAGCTTTGGCATGCAATGCTACAAGCTTGCATTATGCCTAAGCACACAAATTGTGGTCCACCATTACTTGTGTGGCTAGGAAGATACATACACTCCCATCTAATGCATTAGCTTCTTCCACACCCTGCCCGTTTTCTGGCAGGAGACTGCCCCTCTTTCACAACCCCCTTACAGGACCAGCAAGTTCTCCTGCAACAAGCAAAGGGTATGAACACCCGACTGACTCAGCACAAAGACCCATCAGGTATGCATGTAAGGAGAGAACACAGAGTGGGTACAAAGGAACGGGACAGATGTCGTGACAAGACTATTCATGTCAGTGCCGTACTAACCTATTCCCCCGCACAGACGGACTGCATCCTCCAGGCCTACTCAATCTTAACACCACCTTTGCAGTTTTCTCCAGGAGAACATTTTTGGTCTACTCTGTAAATCTCAGAGTATGCTTCAAATTTTTAAAAAGCACAAGTTGGAAAGATTTTTCGTCTGCTGCAGCTGTTACTTCAGTAGCACCTCATTTAAATCCAGGATGTAGAAGCAGAAAAACCCTGCTGAAGAGTATGCTGATTGCTCACAAGACCAGTTAAACACCAGGACAGAAAGAATTTTTTGAATGAGAAAAATCCTACCAGTCAAGCCTGCTCAGGTCATTCTGTCAACAAGAAGTCCTACACCTAAAACAGGCTAGGCTCAACTATAGCACACCGGTAGCTTCTCAGGGCTACTGCTGAAGTCACTTCTGTTCCTAACACCAGGGAGGAATACTCACAAGCTCATTTGGCCCAGCTCATCTTGTACGGCCAACAGAAGGTGTGACAGACTTCTGGTGGCAGTAGGTGATGTGGAACAAGATGATACAGATTTTGAAAGGGCACTGTGTCCACAAATCCCAGATGTAGCTCCTCCTTGTCTTTGTGACGAGATGCACGGATTGCGATGCTTCATAATATGCAACACATTTTGTACATTTGCAATAACAGAATGGCTGGAGCTGACAGACTTAAAGAAGAATTATTCAGTAGTTTGCAGAAGTAAATAACAATTACAGTAAAGAGACTTACTCCAACTGTAGACAGCACTTCAGTGAGAAAACTGTTTTTCACCCACCTTCCCAGCCACAAAAGGTAGTTCACCAGCCTTTACATGTAACTGTGAAAGCTGCATTTTCTTCATTGTAGGATTTCTCTGCCATAAGAAAATATAAGACAAGAAATTCCAATCTGCTGACCTAAGAGCACAATCTAAAACTTTACCTTTTCAGTAAGTAAAATTCAAACAGTGAAATGAATCACCTCAGTTTCCCTCTGGTTAGAAAAAAATAATTTCACTTCTTTACGTGTAACAAGTAAGACTTTCCAGTAGCTGAAACAAGTAAGTTTTATTCCATATGCACGTAGCAGACAGTTTGACAATTAGGTTGACATTAAAGACATTGAACCTTGCTTTATTTAAGTTTTGAAAACCACAGTTGCAAAATTTTGACTGATCTGTAACATGTGTTGCTAAATGAATTATCTTGATTTCAGCAATCCCCCCAAAACATGCCATCTCAAGATGCTGAGTTAAAACTCCTTTGGAAACTAATTTTGCCAGATAAACTGAAGGGCAGCCAAGACAGAACATGGAAGATGGCAGTAAGACTGTAACAAAGGTTATTGGTAAGGCAAGGTTTTCCAGAGAGGTGCTGCCAGCCCTAGTACCATTTCAATTACTGAAAGAAAGACATAAAAATAATTAAAAAAAAGGCAAAAAATAAGGATTATTCAGCACTGTCTGTAACTTTGAAAATGGAGTAAAGTGTAGCAGATGAATCAAGTGCCCCTTACATCACCATTTATCAGCAGTTGTATGTTAATAAAAATTTCTATGTTACCTTCTTAGGGTTTTTCTTCTTTCCATTTTCCTTTTCAGGTTCACATTGAGATTTTACTGAAGACATCAAAATTCTGTTTATATCAAACCCTGTTTGAAGCTGCAGGAATAAGCAAAAAAGAAAGCGACCATTTAATGTGATATTAGAAGTATGAAATATCATGGTTTAATTAATTCCCTCTTTCATGCATGCATAAGAACCAATTAAGGGAACTATTAACTATCCTGCTTGGAAGGCATAAGCAACTTAAAAACTGAGCAGATTACTAGGAGGGCAGGGTGTTGGGCAGATCTTACAGCTCTGTCTTACAATTCCTCATTTTCATATCCAGCTGCAGCAGCTGTATTTTTCCACTGTGACAAGCAGCAACTGAGATGAGCCAATCCTGCTGCATGCTGGGGATCTGATCATAAAATCCAAATAATATGAACATTTGGCTCTTACAGTCTGGGGACAGGCTGTCTGTGTAACATTGAGGTCAAACCTGCTGGACAATCCTTAGATTGCTCTGTAGTTCAAAGTTGATATCAAGGCCCATGATAAACAGGATAATAATCATTCCCAATTAAACATAGGACAAGGACTTTGTTTTGGCATGTGTAACAGTTCCGGCTAAACAGTGCTGGAGGTCCACCAGTGAAGTGAGAATAGTCCAGCTCTTCTGTCATCAAAAGGAAATGAACCATGCCACACCCTATGTTTCCCAGCCCAGATCCAACAGACCTAAATCCATCCTGCAGTGCACTAAGATGGTACTAATACACCAGTTTGGGACTTTATTTACTGCACCTAAGTCCTTTCTTGAGCACATGTTTATACTACTGCTAAAGTCAGATTATCTACTCTGGGAAAGTCATTCTTACTATGTTTCTCAGAAGATAAACTCTCCATACTAGGCCTTCTGCTCTGCAGCAGCAAGCAATGTAAGCAAGAAACCAAAAAACCTGCAAGTTTTCAGCTGTGTCGTTCTGCTGGATTCTGGAGGTGGCCAGACACCTGGGTTACAATCTGAATGTTATTTAAAGCTTCCTGGATTGATGAAAACCCATCATCCTTGGATGAGGTATAAAGACTGACAGCAGTGATGAATTAAATTAAGGCATCAACTCTGTTGATGGCTAGGTTCTTTCAGTGTTTCTCATCAACTCTACATTCCCCTCCACCCACCCCAATGGAATCCCCCCACAACTGCTCTCTTTCAAAATGGCTGCAACTTATCCACAAAGTGAGGTTTGGAATACTACTACTCTGTCCCTTTAAGGAAAGGGGTTTTTTTTGAATTTGCTCTCTTTGGCAAATATTCCTCTCTCAGATGTATGGTGGTCCAACAAACTGATTATGGCTTCACGGAATAGTGAATTATTCAAGACTTCATTTGATGAACAATGTATCACTGATTGAAGATTTTTTCAAGTATAACCCTATGTACTGGATTTCAACAGATCTTAATAAAGAGATGCAAACAAACACAATAACCAAACTTAATTGGGGTATAAGGTTTCATATATGACCAATTTCTAGTTACTGTAAATTAAGGTTATTTGATTTGGTTGCAGATTTTCTAGAAATTAATTTTCTACCTAGATCACTTAAAGAAGCATTGAGGCTGATGAACTGTATCATTAATACAAAACCAAGCAGAATCCTTCTTCATTGAGGTATGCAATGCAAGCTTTCTAATATGTAGTTTATAACTGGGTTTAGTAGTATTCCAGGAGTTCTCCCTGGATAATAAACATGTGGAATTTAAATGTAATAAAAATAAGAGTATTTTGGACAGAGAGAATAGCTTTCTACAGTTCTAAAAAAAAAAGATATAATAAAACCTTTTCAGTCTACCTGAGCAGTTTCATCTTGTATTAGCTTACGCTGATGGGCTTCCTTACAAATCTTTTCTTCTAAGTGTTTGATCTTGTCCTGAATTGGAAGACAGGAGTGGTTAGTCACACTTCAGTTTGCCATGCTGAATCACAAGTCTGAAGTAGCTTGCAATTGTAAAGTGGGACTAACACAGGACTGTAGGAATTTTTAAAGCACAGACTGAAACAAGACTCATGCAAATGAAGCCAAGGTGGCATTCAGTCAGGTAGGTAGGTTTTAGCAGGACTAACTTTTGCAAAATCTAGTACTACTAATAGTATGCCATAAAATTATATCAAGTGACTTTCAGCCTGTCATTCCATGGATGCTTACTTCAGCAATTCTCTGAGTAGCAGTAAGTTTAAGACATTCTTTTTCTAGTATTTCAAGCTTTGCAAGTTTCGCGTGCAGTTCTAGCCAGTTCTGATCTTCCTCTTTCTGCAGCTGGGCCTGGAAAAAATAAGCAAGAAAGGAGTTGGCAGCTGAATGAAATTGTTTCAGACAACAAAAAACCCAAAAAACCAACTCACACTACAGTAGAGGTGTTTAACTAGTTTAAGATTCATATTTTTTAAATTGCAAAGTGACGAAAAATACCAGGCAGACAAAGATGACTTAAGTTTCCAGCAGCCTTTCTGTCTATCAAATGTGCAAGTATTAGCATGGTTTTGCTCACTAGGAGTTCCACCCAGGGAGCTTTTCATACAGTTCATTGAATGGCTGTCATCAGCCTGTCAGACAGTAAATTGCTTCTGTTTGCTACCACCCTGAGCAGAGCTGAGGAAAAAATGGCCATAAAAAAATTCAGATTCTGCACATTTCTATGCTTTTGAACTATATCGCTACCTTGTTAGTATGTTAAAGGGCTTCACCTGTTTTTCTAAAATAATTTTCTTTTCCAGTTCCACACTGGAAACCATTTTCTTCATGTAATCCAGCTGTTTCTCTAGCAGGGAGCAGCGGGATTGTGCTGCATTTAACTGCACACTTGCATCTACAGAGAGAAACAAGACATTTGGTACAGCAAAAGCAGCTACACATTTAGCCAGACTGTCATTTTATTGAGGAGTTCTCTCTCTTCAAAACATGCAAGAAAAGTTTTGTTACTCTGAATGAACTATGCAGTTAAAATGTATTTTAAATACAAGAGGTGAGAATCAAAATGTTTTTTCAGAGCTAGTCCCTAATTTGAATTCCAAAGACATGAACACTGCAGTTACTTTGATTTGTATCAGCAGATATCAAACCAGAATCTGGTTTCTTCTCTTCTCCTATCCTTTCTGAAGTTAGCAGTGTTAGGTAAGCAGCTGCTTGCATACTGTAAGAGTTAAACATACCACCTGAAACATGCTTAGTCTTTAAAATAGCTTTATGGGTTATGCAATACTTCATTAATATATGTAAAAAATAACTCAACTTGATCCACAGTTATCAAGCTCCTGTCTCTCTCCAGTTCTGAAGCAAAGAATGAAAGAGGGCTGCATTAATTAGCAGCTTTTCAGAACAAACACTCTCTGTCTTAGAGTTATATAGTCTTAGAGTTGCTGTGGCTACACCTTATCGCTCAAAATAAATACCTTTCCTCTGTTGCATCAGTTCCTGCTGTGCTGTGTCCTTCTCATAGGATTCGTGCTCTAAGGCCTTCTTATACTGAGCAGCTGCTCTGGAGAGGCTGCACAGATCAGCTTCAGCCTCTGACTTCTCCAGCTCTAGATGGTGGATCTTTTCTTGAAGAGTTTTCAGGGCTGCCACTACAGCTAGTAAGCAATGCAACATGTACATCTTAAGCAACAGTTCCCATTGAGATGCTGATGATTATCATTATTAGAAAACACTTCACATTGCAATATAATTACCTAAATTTGCTTCCTAGGGTCACTCCTAAAATGAATTACATTCCTCAGCTGTACACTAACATATGCAGAATATGTCTGGGAGAAAATGCACATGTTTCCTGCATAACTGAGGCATAAAACATTGGTCCTACGAGCAAAACTATTTTCACTCCAAATGGGAGCAAGCACAAGGAAATCATGGCAAAGAGAGTATAATAAATCCTGGGAATTCTGTTTACATAGAAGCAGGAAACACAGGTATCCAAGTAAGGTCACAAGTTTTGGTGTAATACAACTGGTTTGGACAGACTGAAAAAAGAAAACATGTTCAGAACAGGGGAAGAAACCTCACACACAGAGGAAATGTGGCAATACTTTATTTTTCAAAAGGTAATGATTCAATACATAGTTTCTTGTACTTGATGATTCCTTAAACCACAGAAGAAAGTCTGCAAGATTTTGCTTTTAGCCTCAAATCAGTATTTGTCACAATTATGCCAAAAATAAAAGTGGCAATTTTGGCTACAAGAAAAAGTCTACCAACTCTCCAAGAAGTATACACACCTGTGGAAGTTTAAGACATGTTTCTAACAAGTCAAGTTTATTTTCTGACATTTTAAAAGTCTTGATACTTTTCCTATTCCAATTCTCTAGTTAAAGAAATACCCATCAAATATTGCTAGCTAGCTACTTAACAACTTTCACCAGCTTAGAAAACCCCAAAACAAACAAACAAAACCAAACAACTTCCCCCTCCCAACCAAAATAAAATCCAGATACCAGAAAGCAGAAAGAT
Source organism: Scytalopus superciliaris (assembly GCA_013400415.1). Taxonomy (NCBI): domain Eukaryota; kingdom Metazoa; phylum Chordata; class Aves; order Passeriformes; family Rhinocryptidae; genus Scytalopus; species Scytalopus superciliaris. The sequence goes on along the minus strand of VXBX01008737.1, from coordinate 75,219 downwards.
GAAGCAGGACCACCTTTTCCATCTTTCTACTGATATGCCAAACATTGCCTTACTTAAACTCTTGGATACAAAACATGAAATTGAACATTTTAATCCAAAAAGCCCAAACTCTGCATGACATAAGATTACTACAGAAGTCACAGATTTTTCAAGGGAAGACCAGTGATCACATGCACACTTGCAGGCTATGTCTGTGCGATTTTATCACCCCCTATCATTCACCAAACTCTCCAGGTACACTAAGCCCCCGAGCATTTGCCCTGTGAGCTCCAGAGAGCAGTCACCCATGAAGGCACACAACAACCATAGTGGATCCATATTTCATATGGACTAACTTTCATGCTGCTAACTTTCCTGAGAGGCTGAGCTGTTCAAAAGCTCTCCCAAGGAAACATACCACACAAAAAACCACTTAGAAGTGACTTTAACCTGGAAGGAGTCAAATAGCACTATGTAAAGCCAATTCCAAGTCAATATACCATACTAATGAACTTTTAAAACTGTATTTAAGGTAATGAACTGCTTCTGCTGAGTTAGAAGCATCCTCCTTTGCTTTTAGAGGAAGTGTGTCAATTTTAAGTTAAACAAATTTCAAAGCCAAAGTTTATAAGGATGTTAGAACACTTGCAGAGGTTTCCATTCCAGACATATGACTTCAGGGAGACTACTCCCTCAGGACACATATACATCCTGTCTCAGTGTCAGTCATTGAACTAAGGAAAATAGAATGGGGAGTTTGCTCAGGAGATTTCATATGGAACAATTAAAAAGACCACTTTAAGGACATATTTTGGCTTTACCCTGGTTATTTGGGCTAGAAGACCTGTCACCAGCAACAGCTGCCAACTTCTTTGATTCTATATAAGCAAAGGCTGCAGGAAGCATCCGATCTGGTGGCTGAAGAAAGCTTCCTATGAAACTGTTCTTTGATTCAGAATCCATAGCCTGTAGAAAGAGAGACAGTTATGTTAGTAGCTTTTTAACAGACTACTTAACACTTTTCAAAGTATGTCACCGGGCTATCCCTGGCTTTGTTTATATCAAACCAGATCACCTGCACCAAAAAAAAACCCAAAAAAACCCTCCAAAACCCAACCAAACAACCAAACAAAAAAAACAAACCAAAAAAACCACCACCAATCACACAAAAAAAAGAAACCAAGAAACCCAGCAACAATAACAATAACAAATCCCATACCCTGTATTTTAATGTAATTCCAAACCAATGCCTTTCACAACACTAAACATAGCTCTCCTTGACTGCTCAAAAATTTCCAAGATTTTTCTTGTAGATTTTTAGTAACTTATGCTGATTTTTGTCCTTTTGGAACCCAAGATTAACAGCATTTGCTATTAACTGTTTTACAGACTTCAATGGCTTGCCTCTAAGCGCTCCCTGCAGAGCAGGCATTCCAAGTTTTACAGCCTGTTTCCATTTACAGCCTCCTTAATGCTCTTCTCCCCATGCTTTTGGATGAAAACCAAATTACATATGGTAAATAATATACTATTATTACATAATAAATACATAGTTCTCCACATTTAGTGTTGAGATATGAGAAGGATATTTAATATGCAATACCCCTTGCATTTTCCCCATTATTAAGCGTGTGTATTAAATCCTGTTTCTCTACTCCCTTTCTGCTCCACCCTTTCACATTCCTTATTTTATCAGAAGCACATTTGAAGACAGTTCACACCCTGTGAAATAATGATTTTCCTTGATACTCAAGACCTGGGCAGTGAACTTGCAGAAAGTGCTTTAGTCTAATACAACCTCTAGGAAGTTAAAGCAAGTTTTAAATCAACATTCTGCTACCTAGCAAAATAATATCAAGCATTTCACTTGATACAGTGTAACAAAAGAAGAGTATATACCGCTTCAGCTAACAAAAAACCAGTTTATTTGAAGGTTCAGTGATGTAACAATTATGGTATCACTTGAGTTTAAAATACAAGTCATGCAACTGGAACAATCTTCCTGCTTGGGCAAGGCTATTTACAGATGTTAGTTCCCAAGAAAGTAACTCAAAGGAGGTATCTAGTAACAGGAGGAAGTAACATAAACCAGGACAGGAGCTGCTGATGATGCACACCCCAGGAAAAGCCATTCATACTGGGTGGGTGGGGGGAAAAGTTTTCAATAATGGAAAAGTTTTCCAGGAGCAGCTCTTACACCATTGTTTTAGAGGCCATATGAAACAAACAAAAAAAATCATGCTCCATCCACATGACCTCTTCAAGACATGTACTAAGCCAAAGGTATGCAGAAACCCTTTCTTCCTCCTCCTCCAAGTTGTCACCACAGAGACATCGACATGGCTTGCTTGACTGGGGGCCTCCTGAAGACCACCACTTTAGTGCTAACACTCCCAAGGCAGATCACACCACTCAGGGCATCCCCCTTGGCCCCGAAGTGGGAAGCTACCCAGGCTGCCTTTGTGCAACAAGTTTTTCCCAAAGAGTTCCCCACAGGACCCCGCTGCCATCCTGGGCAAGCCCAGGTCACGGGCTCTCTGTGCTGAGTCAGCAGCAGGCAGCCAGGCACTCCACCAGCTCTGGAAAGAGGTCCCACCTGCTGACTTTGCCACTTTTATATCCATAAAATCTGCTTATAGGCCTGCACCACTCTGTCCTGGAGGACTGGGAAAGGCCATGGAGGGATGCCCAATGGACTCTAATAGCCTGCCAGGCCTGTCAGCCATGTCCAACAGCACAAGGGGCAGTGGCAGTGAAGGGCACAAAGCAGGGAGCTGCATAAACCTCAAAATATGGATGGGAAAGACCTGTGGCCACAGGGGTGGTCAGGGCCAAGACAGGTGACAAGATGTCCTGGCACAGCACAGTGTTCCACACTTATATCCATGATATCAGCAAGACTGACCAATTTCCCCATTGCTTCTCAATCCCTGTGCATTGGTCATGAAAATTATAGTAAAAAAGGTTCGTAAAAATAAGCATATGTGCATGCAAGAAGTTTCCTACCTCTGCTGTGAACAAAGGAAGGCAACTGTGGAAACACCAGAGGAAGAAGAGGGTTTTTGCTCACACCATCCAACCTGGCAGTCAGCGTAAGCAGAGACTTGCTTTTCCAACATCCTCTAGTGGAACATGGCTCCCTCTCATCCCTGCACAGCCATGCATCAATTAGTTTCCTTATTACTTTCACATAAACAAGCTCTGCTGTCTCCAAGGAGATGGGTCTGTGGACAGTTGTAAGGAGGGCGGTGATCCATAGCAAATAATGAATAAGAGGAGGAGGAAATAAAGCACAGAAAATTTGAGAGGTTGTGGACAAGCTCAGCAACACAAAAGTGAGGGAACATGGGGGACACTTGCTTGGGAGAAAAGGAAGCAACAACCCTTTAATTCTGCAAGTGAAGCCAGAGGAAAGTGAAAGAGAAGAGGCCAGCTCACCCTCCAGAGGTAGTGATGCAGCTAATCCAGTGTGGGCATCAGCACAAAACCCCACAACTTTGCCAGCACAGCAGAGGGTAACACAAACGCTGCAACTGGAGGGGGGAGCTCCCCAAGCTGCTCCCAAGAGCACAGGCTCAACAAAGGGTGTGAAAGAAAATACCACAGCACCGAGACACCTGTGTTTGCAGAAACTCTGCTGCAGACATAGTTACGGAAGCCTTGCTTTACCACAGCTTCCTGAGATGCAGAGGCTGTGTGAAGTAAGCTGAAGGAATGGTTGCCGTAGTGCTTGGAGGCTCTGCCAGCATAATTACTCTAGTAGAGGTGCTCTGGTGTAGTTGAGTCCTAATATCTCAGCAGGTAAATACAGTTTATAATGACCATACTGCACAGGAATAATGTCTATAACACTGCAGACCTCAGGCAAAGAGTTGTGCCAGGAAAAGGACCAAGTCACTCTACAGCAGCAAGACATCACTAAACATCCTGGCCACTTCCAGCCCATTGCAACAAGAAACTTATCAGGAAATAATTAACCGGCTTGACGTATGTTTGAACATCAACTGTCCTACCATTAACTTTTTTCCCCCACAAGTATTTAAACTTCTATAAAACCATCACAAACAGGTTTGCTTTTTAAAAAGTCTTACACAGCCCACATCCATTGCAAGCTTAAACCACTCTTTTATTCCATGCTACCATGGACACCTGGAGAGCCCTAGAGAGGTGCTTTAAAGCAGATATTGCTTCCCAAAAAGCAATGTTTGTACTAATGTAACTCCACGAGGCTTAGGAGGATTTAGCACTTGAACAACACTCCTTAAAGCAGCCAGAACACCGTTTAGACAAGCCCTTCATTTAGGAAATCAGTGCACTCCTCTGAGTTTGGGGAACAGCCAAGGAAGAAGTATGCATATTAAACAGGGGCTGACAAAATACCCTAGTTACATGCAGAGGGGAGGGGAAGAAGGGAGAAATGCTGTACTCCCACCCCAGCAGCCTGCACTGCTGCAGTGAGTGGGGTGAAGCTCTTGTGCTGTGCAGGTCACATCTGGAGGTAGCACCAGCTCTTTGATTTTTTTTAACTAGAACTGGCCCAGCCTATGTTGGTGGATGCTCAGATACCCATTGTTATTTTACACAGAAAAACAGATAGCCAGTTCCTACACACATTGCATCAAGCATGAGTCAACCCAGTGCTGACCATGGGCTTGCCATTTAAACATCAACCTGGCCAATCTGTTTTTCTCCAAGTCTGAGCCAGGAGGCTCACGGAGTTCTGTGCCACACATTTGTAACCCTGTGCATGGTGCATGATGCCAGCACAGCAGATAAGCTCTGTGACAGCTCCGCATTCATGCAAATACAGTGCCTCCTTCCTACCTTGCTGCAGCCAGTATGCTCATCCCTAGGGTGTGAGCATGAGCAGAGCTGGTCCCTTCAGTGGGACCATTTCTGCCTGCTGGCTTACCATCACATGCAGGCTGAGAGCAAGCTTGCATGAAGTATGTTGAGGAGCAATCCCTTCATCAGGTCCATACCTGTATATGTGACTTTCATGCCTCAGAGGAGAGCAAGCAAGCTGGAGTTTGGTACCTTAAGACAAACAGGGGATTTCCCATTTCATCATGGTCATCTAAGTACTAATACAATTTACCTTTATACAGTTTCTATTTACTTTTGCTGAATGTGGCCTGCATTAAATGCCAGAGTACTGGATTGGGTTGCTGTAAAAATCAATTGACATTTTAGTTACTGCTGTCTGGCACAAGTAAGCATACCAACATTAGAGAGTTACTGAACACAGATGAAATACCACATGTTACAGAAAGACCAGTTATAACTTCTTCATCCCTCTCTTCCCCCCCTTTCCATTCCTCTCCTCCATTGCTAGCCATATCATTAAAAAAGTTTTTTTAAAAAAGCCTCCCAAAGTGAAAAGTCCAGAAGCATTTTGCCACATACACAATTATGTCCCATACTGTAAAGCAGCATATGGAAAAGTTTTTTCCACATGTAAACTATAGCAGACTTGGGGAATAATGCTGGCTCTTAACAGTCTCCCAAAAGATACACACTAAACAAATAAAGTGATAATGTAAGGGATTCTTTCACTAAATTCTCTGATGTTTGTTATCTCACAGAGACACTGGTTCATTCAAATCCCTTGTGAGGGCAACCTTTTAGAACCAAAGAAAAAGGTGCTGTCAGAACACCTTCAAAGAAGAAAAAGAAAAAACAGATCAAAGCATTTTTCAGAAAGAAATACAAAGATATCCATCTTCTGACCTGACCTACTGGGCATGCAAAATTTATAGTGGTTTTTTTCATAACTGAAAACAAAGTCTCAGATGAACCAAGGAATGATTCACTGTTTATCTGACATGTGAGAAGTTTTAAAGAACTGCCCCAACACAGGCTATACCAAGAAACTCCCAGAGTTTTGGCTGCTGCTTTGTCTATTTGAGCCAAGCTTTGCTGGCAAAAGGTTATGTGAGAGGCCATTTTCGTGATACAATCCAAATAGGTCTATTTTTTTCCCCCTTTCCTTTGAGAGCCAGGGGAAAAGCTTGGTCTGCTATCCTATCTATGCTGCAACACTCAGCCTTATTCCCAACACAAAAACAGCCCTTTCACAGACATGTTGTAGGCAAATGGCATTGTTGTTTTGGGAACACCCAGTCTCTAGCATCCTGACAAAACCATTTTAATCAGACTGAAACATATTACATCACTTGGGACATATCTAAGTAACTGGTACTCCCATGCCATCTCTAATCTAAGTGGGTTAAAAATGAAATGGTGACAGCTGCAAAATTAACAGGAAGTGAAACGTCACTGAATCAGTAAAGCAATTCAACATGTTTTTGAGTTTTGCAAGTTCCACTTTAACTACTTTTAGAGCAAATGGCTAAAATTTGTAAGAGTAATTAAGGAACCTGGGAGTATTTTGAAAAACTGACACAGACAAGTTCATGGGAGTTAGTTTGTTGTACAAACTGTGAGATACACACTGGCAGTCTCAGAACCAGATATATAAAGGTGAAGTGCCCAGTCTTCTTTGATAACATTGTAGCAAAACCTATTCGGAACGTTCATACAATCATTATTTTTCAGTCTTGGAAGAAAAGAAAAAGAAATGGTTTTCTATGTTTTCTCATGACACTGTATATACAGCAAAGAAGGATAAAACCTGGCAATTTAATGAAAAAACCCACAAAACCCCAACAAACTCCTAAGACTTTTCACTGTGTCAGACCTAAGCATTTTACTGATATTTCTCTAGTTCCCATTTGCTAGAGATGAAAAAAAGTGGAAGAAAGAAAATTGAATGAGCTACATAAGTACTTTTTGATCTTCCCCTTCCCCAACCTGGTAGGGGAAAAAATGAGATATATTTATGGCATTTTTTTTAGGAATAGGTTCTAACCTGGCAGTGTTAGCACTTGGGTCATAGCAAGCAAACTTGGGTCATAATGTCATTACAGTTTTGTTGTTTTCTTCAGTGAGCACAGAAGACTCAACTCCTTGCTCAGTTGGGCCTTTATTCAAAAGTGCATGATATACTCCTAACCAATACTTCATGGGGAAATCCAGTTGGTGCAAACTGGTTTTATCTGTATGTGTAGATGATAACTGAACTTGGAATTCAGAGGAGCAAGACTGCAAATTCCTATCTAGTAATAATTGCTATGTTAGCATGAAAGCATCTAGACTTGAATATGGTGTTATCAAAATAATTACATTTATAAGTCTTAAATCAGTGCAAAATAATTAAATACAGCCCTTTTGTAATAAGCACCTAACAAAAACCTGAATACATTAAATGGTCACTAATACACTTCCTCACTTCACTCATAGTTCTGTTACTCTTCTCCTTTCATCCACTCCCACTTTACAGTTGGTTTTCACCCCTCATCTCTTTTTTCATTGTACTTAACATAATCCTAGAGCTCTGTTCCTTGCCCTTCTCCATTTGTCCTTTTTCTCACACTCCCTCTTCTAGCATAACATTAAGGGTTTTTTTTCAAAGTAAAAATACTCATTTTTTCCCCCCAAACAAGAATAACTATTGCATTTCTTCCCTTAATACTTAAGATTCAGTTCCAACAGATGCTGTTTGCTCTTAGTACACTGGCTGATGTGGAAATTGAAGGTGGTTTCCTCAGTACTTTACATGAAGAATGTAAAATGTTCCTTTTCCTCTCCACTGCTGTTTTCTGCTAATTCCATCACACTGTCTTCCATATGTAATTTGTTTAGCTTAGTGTGTCCTGATAGATTGGAAGGCAGGAAGAAATTACTGGCTTTGGCTATAGACCCTTGATTAAAAAGAGAAAGACTTTGTTGCTGTGGAAAGGGAAGGTTTTCAAGGGCAACTGACTCCAGTATAAAAGACTGTGTATCTGTGCACAGGCAGAATAATTAGAGATTAGAAAGGCAAATGAAAAAAGGAAAAGTTTTATTAGATTAGGGTGGGGAAAGTGTAAGAGTGGGTTGAAATGACAATCACACTGAAGAAATATTACAAGGTAGGGGATAGTTATTGCAGGTACTGACTCATTCACAATAAACACTGTTACTGCATGATACTTTTCACCTTTTATGTCTCAAATATTTAATAGTATCATTGAAAGATTTTTTTGAATGTTGCAACTTGCCCTGTAGGCAGATGAAACACATAGATTGTGTTTCCACCATTGCCTTGGAATTTATTTTTAAAGTAAACTTCTGTTTTTACCAATACTTTCTCAGGGAAACTGTCAGTCTCTTCATACAGCATCCTTTAACTTAGCATGAAGGTAGAGTAGGAGGCAGAGTTTTAGACAGGTAACTATAAAAGCTTGACATGGATGAGCAGAAAAACACAAAGAAGGTAATTATTCATAGGATTTCTCTCTTTTTACCAACTACCACACCTACATTTTTTCATATATTCCTATGCTACTGATAGCTAGGCACTTGGCAGGGAACAAGAACTCCATTCTGCTTTTGTACATTGGGCAACCTAAGAACCAGAATGAGAAAAAAAAAAAGATGCTAACAATGAAAAGGTAAGTTCCACTCCAGGCAAGACATGATTCCCGAAATCATATTTCATCAGGAACAGTTGTCTTTAACTATATACAAAAATTGCAGGCAGATCTGAGTGAGAGCACCTCCTCAATCTTATTTTGGAGACCTATTTTGTTGAAGAATAATTTTAGACAATATAATTTACTTACATAACTCAGAATATTCATAGGAACTCCAACACATCTACATTGCACATCCTGACCAGGCACAATATCCTAAGTATTAATGCCAAATAGTTTATATATCGTATGGCATAATGAGTAGTCAAAAATGCAAAAATAGTTTTATCACCACTCCTGCCCAGAGTTGTCTGAGAAAACTTAAAGCATTCAAAGCCATTACTTGTTTCATGTAATCTGTATGTTTAAACTTGCATGACTTGAGAGATTCAGGAAAGGTAAATCTGAGTAAGATGCTGCAAAATCCTGCACAATAGATAGAAAACTAACTTCAACAGATTATAAAATTTTTAAAAGGCATTTCTTCCCTCTTAACTATATGCAGCTTGTGATTGCAAGGAAATTTAGTGGATCTCTAGGGTCTTGTCTTCAAGTCTTGCCATTCTGTGTGACCTTAATAAGTTAGAGGGATGGAACTGACAAGGGACTAATGGTCGAGGATACATGAGCCTTTCAGCCTCGGGGCTGAGTGTGGTGATGACAGGCTTACATTCCCGGCATGTAAAAGAAGTGCAAGTATAGGTCCAAAACAAGCAGCAAACTCAGTGAGGAACTAACAAAAGTTGTGTTGGGGGAGACTATGCACATAGATTTGTGTGAAGTGTCCCCCTGGTGCTTGGCACCTTTACACTCTTTGGATTCAGAATTTGGAGTCCTCTTCTGGCAGCGAGTGCCAAAATCTGTTCTTTAAAACAATGAATAAAGAGTCCCTGTAGCTTTTCTGGTCTGTGACTCCATTTCATGTGGTTGCTGGTCACAGCATTTTTCTTTGCATTATTGCTAGAAACACTAAGGTCTGTGCTAACAGTCAGCCTGCCAAAGGTGTTTAAAAGGCCTTTTGGCCCGTCAGCAGATATAAAATTCCCAATAAGCAATATTCATTTTCTTTTAAAGTGCAGCTGGAGGAAATTGTGTCCATCTTCTCTGTGCTGGTAGCCAGTGGTCAGAGCACTGGCCTGGAAGTGGGAGTTCCTGAGAAGCATTCATGCCTCATCCCTGATGATCATGCTAGACTGGGAGGAGGAAGAGCAGGAAGGAAACAGGGAGTCACCACCTTTTTGTTTGAAGTTATGACCCTGTTCCGAAAAGCATGTAAGAGTCTAGAACACGGATAAGGCAGCTGAGGAGATAGACAGAGTAAAACAAGGGCGTGTCTCTCTCATCTAGTTTAATCATTGAAACAAAATCTGGGGGGTTATTTATGCATTTTTATAGCAAGTAGTTCCTGGATTAAAAAACAGCACTGGCCTGGGACTAACTACCAGAAACCAGGAATAAGTGCCTACAGTTCTCTGTGTCTCCTTCCTTCTAGTTCACACCAGGCCCACACATTTGCCACACGTTCCAGTAGGGCACAAATTTAACATCTGAGGTGATGAATGTGCCCATTCCATTTTGCAGTCCTTCTGAGCACCTGGGATACTCTCCTGGGAATTAGGAGGTGTTGACATAAATGCCTTTGAGCTAAAAGCCGATTGTCTCATCGCTGGGTTACTGTACTGAAGGCAAGTAGTCTACCAAATACAGCCAGGCACTGAAGCTAGCTGTGGCTACAACAGAACCTGACAGGCTTGGAGAGGTTCTACTTGGCTCAACCTCTCCTGGAGCTGCTCTACCTGCTTTCTAGACCACAAATGGGCACAAAGGGGAGACAAGTAACAAGACACCCAGGTTGGGGCAACTCTGAACATTTCTATCCAGAAACAGACCAAGACAGTTCAGGTGGATGCTATGTGGAGTTTTCAGAACTGAACTTTTAGTTTACCCATACTGTTTTCTTAGACTACATTTATACAGTTAAGTACTATATTTAAACAGTTAAGTACTACATTTAAACAGTTAAGTATAAATGTACTATTGTCAGAGAGTTGGCATAGTACAGCAGGACTGTAAGTTGCCTATAATTCTGGAACATCATAGCCCAGTTCTTCTCAAAGCAACCCAACCTTCAGCATAAACCTATTCCACAGGCTTTCTGCATGAAAGATTTGACCTCCTAAGAAGCAGCTGGTGGCTAACTTACCCATCCCTGCTGCCTTTGTGACCTCTAAGGAGGCAGGGTGGCAGAGTCTGGTGCAAATGTACACCTGCAATGTATAATAGGCCAGAGCACATACTAGATATACAAACATATGCTCAGAAGTAAAACAAGGCAACATTTTCTCCCACATAGCCTCACAGAACAGTTTGGGTTGGAAGGGACCTTAAAGATCATCTAGTTCCAATCCTCCTGTCATGGGTAGGGACACCTTCCACTAGACCAGGTTGCTCAAAGACACCATGCAACCTGGCCTTGAACACTTCCAGGGATGGGGCATGCACAACATCAAGAATTTCTTCCTAATACCTCATCTAAACCTACCCTCCTTAGGATTAGTGCCATTGCTTCCCTATGTGCCCCTGCAAAAAGTCCCTCTCCAGCTTTAGATACTGGAAGGTGCTGAACGGCCTCCCCAGAGCCTTCTATTCTCCAGGCAGAATAACCCAAACTAAGCTCAAGGCTAAACTCTCTCAGACTGTCTTCTTAGGAGAGGTGCTCCAGCCTTCTCTGATCATCTTCATGGCACTTCTCTGGACTCACTGCAGCAGATCCATGTCCTTCTTGTGCTGGGGGTCTCAGAGCTGGATGCAGCACTCCAGATGGGGCCTCAAAAGAGTGGAGTAGAGAGGCAGAATCACCTCTCTCAAACTGCTACCCACACCTCTCTTGATGCAGGCCAGGACACGGCTGGCTTTCTGGGCTGCACCTACACATCGTCAGCTCATGCTGAGCTTCTCATCACTAACAGCCCCAAGTTCTTCTCCTCAGGGCTGCTCTCAATCCATTCTCCATCCAGCCTATATTTTTGACTGGCATTGCCCTGACCCAGATGTAGGATCCTGCACTTGGCCTTGTTGAACTTCATGGGATTTTCACAGCCCACCTCTCCAGCCTGTCCAGGTCCCTCTGGATGGCATCCCTTCCCTCCATCATGTTGACTGCACCACACAGTTTGGTGTCATCAGCAAACCTGCTGAGGGTGCACTTGATCCCATTGTTCACATCACTGACAAAGATGTTCAACGGATGTTAAACATCTTAAGCTGTAGTTTGCTCGATCTTTGAGGCCAGTCTGTTGGAATGATATACACGTCTGGGCTTGACACCAAGCCTGAGCCTGTGTTCAAAGGCAGTAGAGGAGTAGCCTCTGGCTTTTTGGTGTCTCTCTGCAAAAGAGGAGTCACACAACTTTGTTTCCTCAGAGGGTGAAGAAAAATGCATTATAGTGTGGAGTGCCATTTGTTGTGGCAACATGCCAATATCCAGATCTAAAAAGGGAGGATAAACTTTTAGAAGAGAGTGATGCCATCCTAGCTATTTACTGTTTGGAATGAAGTAAGCCTTAACAAAACCAGGTGGAAGCATCTGAAGGAAAGTAATTTAAAAAGCAGTTCCTCCTAAACCACACAAGTGTTACTGTGTTACTATTAGTTCTCCAGTAATCGACTACTGCATTCTGCAGCAAACTTCTCTGTTGTGACATACAGAAACTGGAATGCACTTTTAAAAGTAAATATAATATATTTTAGGCCTTATATGTTAGAAAGAACATGAATACAATCACTGGATATTGTATTTTCAAACATAATTCTGCAATTGGATATAATTTGCGCATGACAATAGAAGTCCTTATCTAGTTAAAAAAAAAGAGGGAAGTTGATAAATCATCAAGGAAGGAAATACTGAGGTTTAAAACAGCCACAAATTTCAGCTTATCATTTTGAAAACCCAAATGCTGTAGTTCTGGATGAGCTGCCAGATTGTTTCCTTCATAATTCTCCCTTTCTCTTATCCATTCTTTAAAGATCAAAAACAAGCATATTAACTTCAGTCAGTGAACACACAAATCAAACAAACACATTCCCCTAACTTCAGGCTCTGATTAATTCCATTGGTAGTCTTTGACCTTGATTTCCACAATGTCTTGCAGTGCACAAAGAAGCTTGACCTGCTATTGGAAAACTGCAGAGATTTGGTTTGGAAAAAAATAAAGGCCACCTTCATCCCCATTACCAAAGTACTACATTAAAATCTATAAAACAGAGGACTGAAATCTGAAGTTAAGGCCTTGGAGCCAGTTTCACAATCTGTTTCCTGTAGCCAGAGTTCATTTGCAGCCAGTGGAAAAAACAACTTCTAAAAGATAAAAGGCAGTGCTGTGACTTTCAATCAATCTTAGCATTCAGTATGTGAATGTAGCTGTACCAAAGCCTAAACCAAAGCTCCAGCTCTGATTCTGGTTCACTTTATTGATCTTGGATGTATGTAGCCATTGTCAGAGACACTCAACAAGTGCAAACTTATCACAGGAAAAATAAGATCTATCCAACTTCTGAAGATCAAAATTTAGATAGAAATAAAGCAAACACATGTGACATGTTTATTCACAGGAAAACGGGAGACCATAATGAGTGACGACAGAATGGGACAGGAAGCTGAAGTGCTAGCTAATGTAAAAAACAAAACACAAAAATCCCAACAACATAAAAGGTACTGGCAGGATTATTTTCTTTGAACCCATATGGGTGGAGGCCTCAAGTGCTCAGAGAAGTCAAGACCCATATTTATGACAGGTAGTGATGATTTTGGCAGATACATTGTTCAGGAGGGTGCCAAAGGCCTAGAGGAAGCAGCTGTGTGAGCAGTCCAGGCCTGTCTGTGCTGCCAAACAACAGCAATGCAGTCTCCTTGTAGAAAGCATTTCATGGGAAAAAGAAACTGGTCTTCCTTGAAAGGCACAGGTAATGATAGAACGACACTTATATTGCAAGCTTTAGAAAAATAGTGACAGAAAGAAAAGGGATGCCAGATGAAGAAATGAGATTCTTCATAAATAAAAGAGCTGTCAATGGCTGGTGTTGGTGAGCCAGCCCAAGCTCTGTTCCTGGACTCAGAAGTGGTTTCTCTGTCTCTCCGTGGCAGAAGAATAGCTTGTTCTACATTTAACTTCAGCTTTGAGGTTTGGACTTTGGAGTGGGAAATGTGTACGGGAGAAACAAAAAATAACTACGCAAGACACTATGCAGGCCCAATGTCCTGCCCCTGATTTCCTCTCAGGTATTCTTTTGCCTTTCGGTATGCTCAAAATCGTAATGTGGGAGCTGCAAACAGTTCTGCCCTTGTTTCTCTCTCCTTTTCTTTGCCAAGAGGTGAACTGGATCGAGGGACTGACTTTATTAAAAAAAAAAAAAAGAAGAAAAAAAAATACAAATAAAAAAAGGGGCAGCTTTTGCCCCTGAAGTGGAAGCCTGGGGAACAGCAATACGGGCCCATTTGGTGGCCGATTCCACGCAAACACCGAATGGCTGCGGACGGCAGGGCCCTCTGGAGAGCTGATCCCACCTCGCTGCTCAAGCAGGGCCACGCAGAGACAGAGCCGGGACCATGTCCGGCTGTCCCTGGAAGGTATCCAAGGAGATTCGCTCCACAACCTCCCCAGGCAACCCGTGCGGACGCTTTGCCACAGCCACTGCAAGAAAGGATTTCCTGATGTTCAGCGGGAACCTCTGAACACTTCAGTGTGTGCCATCCCCTCTGCTCCTGTCACCGGGCACCACCGGCCCTCCCCGCACACCCAGCACGGCCTTTGCCTCAGCCGGGCCCGCCCGCGCCCCGTGCCGGCCGCTCACCCCTCCCCTCCCCTCCCCGCGGGGGCCGCGCTGCCTGCCGGGACATGTAGTTCCTCCCGCGTAGGCGTCCGCCGCGCCGCGCTC
>VXBX01008737.1:33589-57816 GCA_013400415.1 Scytalopus superciliaris | reverse complement strand
ATTCCTCTCATATATGGTGGAATGCTAAATGTGCAGCTTTCTTCTTGGCTAGTAAAAATAGCATTATCAATGCTATTATTAATAAGTGGTATTAGAATCTGTAAAAATTAGTTATTGCTTAACATAAAGTCCAGTTGATTTGACTTATGAGTTTCTTATTGTAGGCTATATATATTTATATATAATAATATGTAATTTTTAGCCTGAGAGAATATATCTGATTTCTCATTTAGATTAGACAAGTTGTTTTTGTAAGAGTTATTACAAAGACAATATCAACAAACTAGTCCCCTTTTTTATATAAAACTTTCTTACTTTTTTTAATAAAAGCAAGGTCCTAAAGCTGCTTTGACCAAATAGATAATTTAAAAAATATTTTATATAAGATATTTCAATTGCCATGCTTTAACCAAGTGAAAAGAGTTCGAATGTTTGCATTTGAAAATATTTGAGCGTTTTTTGAGCTGAAACTCCAAATACATATCATGGCTTTTGATAATTTCTTGCACATGTAGTATTTTGCAAGTATTTACACCATATTACTTATGACCTCACAGAGTAGCACACCATTCCACCTAATATGCTAGGTGTCTGCACACCAGCACAAATATATTGGGAAAGAACAGTAGAGGAAGGTCTAAACATGTTATTATTAAAAGCATTCTGCCAGCCTCAATCGGATCCATTAGGTGTATGAGACTGGAATATAAATACAAGGTATATGTCTGTAGCTGGAGAAGAGCCACTGAAAGTGTGAGATTTGATAGCTAAAATCTCTTAAAACCATCCAATGGAAAAGACTGAGCAGAACATACTGCTCTGCAGGGGTATGTAAATTCATAAAAATAGCTTTTTTATATAAACAAAGAGAATGCATAGATGGGAGGCAGGTTCTGCAGGTGTGGCAAGATGTAAGCCTACATATGACAGGTGACAGAACAGCAGAATAAAATCCCTAAATGTCAAAAAGCTTAGCATGTGAAGCTTGACTGGGGGCAAATACAAGGAAATAAAACCCCAACTTCTTTGAGAAGTAATATAATGATACCAAACCCTTGCATTGAAGAGGCAAATTAATAATGAAAGAAGAACTTTACTCTCTATTGATCTTTTCATTGATATAAAGGAAACATACAGAAAATGGGAAACTGTTGCTGAAGATGCGAAGTGCACAAAGATGCACCAATAAGGCTGGGATGATCAAAAACATAAGGAGGTGTAGCTAAAATGAGTACTGAAAGAAAGCAAGAAATAAAGATCCACAGATTAATGGATTAACAGATAATGCTGAGGTGATTGAAATGTTTTCTGAAATGGTTAATCCAGTCAGTGTAGTCAATAGCCATCATAAAAGCATAAGTACTACCTTCCTAGGCTAGGAGTGGGGGGAAAAACAAGCTAGTTGCTTGCATAAGCAACAGATTTTCAATCTGGTAGGGCCTGATGAAACTAATTCCAAAGTGCTTAAAAAAACCCAACTTAGCTCAAGCAATCTCATATAGTGGATTGCAATCTTTGGATAGTGCAGAGAAGTAACAGATTAAAAAAAAATTAATTGATGCATACCTCTTCAGTGTGGGCTAAGTGGGACGAGATGAAGCTAGTGGATTTTAATGTTAGCTCAATGAAAAAGTACTGGAGCAGTAGTGAAACACATTTTTAGTGCCCAGGAGAAGTTGAGCAAGAGCCACAACAGACTTATCCAGGATAAATTCTTTTAAATCCAGCATTGCCACTACTGTGGTGGAGTAACAGGCCTTGTGGTGCAGAGAGATTCTATAATGTTAATAGGTTGATGTATTGGAGTCCTCAATGTTCACATGATACTCGTATTAGCAAAATAGGGAATTATCTATAAACTACTATGTAATGAGTAAAATTAGCTGGAAAACCATCCCCAGAAGGCAAGTACTTGCTACAGACTCCACAAGGTCCTGTCCAACACAATCCTGAGTAATAAATTTTTACACTTTGTTGAATTGCAGATTACGATCTGGGAGGGAGAGTAAGAATACTGGAGAGCAGCCATATAATTTTAAATTATTTTAATAGTTAATGTGAGCTTGTATAATATCTTCTACTGCTCTGATTTTCTTGTGAAGAAAGTTTGAAGTGTTTATTGGTGGTATGGTCAGCTAAAAGGTGGCCAAGACAATATATTCCCAAATAAATGGGGTATGGATGAGATGAAAAGACTGCTGTAAAAGGGAAGCAAACATGAGATAGAATGAATGATCAATGAATGTAAATTCCAGAAAGACTTGGAGTAGACATTTGAGGAAAATTTCCAGATTAGGATAGTAAAGCATGTCATGTTCATCACTAGAACTTTGTCTAAACTGTTCTTAAAAATGAGGCAGGAGCGATATGCTTATTTGATCTCTCCCTGGGAAAGGCAAAACATTGTTAACGGAATGATTTTTCTTTCCAGCCTCTTTTTCTGTGTTTTGTGTTGGTAAGTGCTTGGAGGGACTTTGAGCACTATCTAAGTCCTTTTCCTATGATTTCCAAGACTGTATTTACTAGACAGGTAGTGCTGGAACTTGTGGTGTGGAACCTGTCAGTTACATAAAAGCATCAGCTGGGCTTGGGGGGCTCTGAGTACCTCTTTGTTTTCTCAGGCCTACTCTCCAGGATAAATGTAGCAGAATTCCATAGTTTGCCAGGGGCTGTTACAGCACAGAAGAGAGGGCTCATGTTAGCAGCCAAATACATCTTTCTGTCTTACAGCCTTTAGGCACTGATTGTAATCTAAGTTTGCTTGGCAGAGGGCACGGGATGGAATAGCCTTACCTTTCCAAATCATGCCAGAACACATATATGGGTTTAAATTAAATGAGCATCCAGAAGGGATGGGAAGACTTCTAGTCACAGACAAAGCAGACATCATGTCCTCTTTCTCTGCCACAGTGGTAGAACAAAAAAGCCTCTGCTAGGAGAGGAGGCAGTGATTCCCATGTGTGTGTCCATAAAGGATAAAATAGGAGTTACTTTTCTGTTTCATTGCTATTTTTTTTCTAGCAATGTGAATACTCTCTTTGCTTTGTGAATGCTTCATGTTTGAACTCTGTGGTTCATGCTTGTTAATAGTAGTAAGGGTGAAAATTATGCTTCTTGCTTTCAAATGGTTTATCGTGGTGACTCTTGTATCACAGAAGACTGGCTGACTTTTGAAATCTTTAATCTGGTTTTGGTGTAATCTTTGATAAGTGACTTTATAACTTTGTCTAAAATCTTTTTTTAGCCTTCCTGCACAACACAAGTAACTTTCTTTAGTGAACCTTGAGATCTGTAGTGAGACACATCTGTTAGGTTGTGGAATTTCTTTTGTCCATTTTTTTTGACAGTAGCCTGCTGCATGGTTGGGATGTTTCCCTGTGATGCTTGCTGTTGGTCAGTCACCATAGAAAGGTATCTCAGATGAAATATATGTTCAAGTTTATGAGTTTAAATATAGTATCCTCACTCATGGTGGTGAATCTGATCCATCTGGAAGCTGACTAGTCTCCCTGCACAATGCCAATACTCAAATTGGTTTCTGTTTCCCATAGTACTCTTCCATAAAGTGAATTAAAACATCCATTTTTGTTACTTTACTTCATAGCAAAAGTATGTTCTATCTCTTCCAGCGATTAGGTGGAATGGATTTAATTATTTACTGTAGGGTCCTCCTTTGAAAATCCACATGTTCCTTTACCAGATCACTAGTTTAGAAAACATCTGTCTATTAGGGTATTTTTGTGATGTTCAGATACTCTTGCTTTTCTCAATATTGGGAGAACTTGCTGAAGTAATCGCATGATGCACTTAAATGATTAGTCTTATTTACAGCTTCTACCTTCGCAGGATTTATTGTAAACATGTTGTGATGATGGGCCTGTATCACGTGTGTGGGGCAAGACTGGCTGGAGAAGTTAAGGGAGAAGACTTAATCTTGACATACCAGGGAATATTCTGAGCAGGGGTGTGAATGTATTTTTTAAAAAAACCCTTAAATTGTCAGTAATACTTAGCTTGCCTTATCTGCCTCCTCGCTCTCTCAGCCTACTTTCATCCTTTCTTCAGGCTTCAATCTGCTGAGAGAGATGAAGGGAAATTTTCTTTTGTTGAGCTTGTCAACTGCAGAATTGTGTGACCTTGGACATGTCTTTGGTTTGAATAAAGAGTCGCTTGAAAACAGTGGAGATTCTCAAAGTGATGTAAAGTAAGGTATCTGGGTCAGTTTTAATGCTGTGTCTGTGTTTGGAACCATTCCATGATTTTCTATGCTAACTGTATGCCAATCTTCATGTATGAAAATGAGTTTTACTTAGTCAACTTTTTCTTATAATTGCTTGGAATAATTTGATCTGTAAATTTATGAGTTTGTGACTCTGCTGAATTGATTTTCAGGGTATCATAACTGGAATTTTTATTTTTCACAAGAATTGAAGAGTCTACACATTTGATAGTATTATCTTGGGGTTTATTTTTTGACTGCATTGAAGTACTTTAAACTGAAGAAATTGAACACCTATATGTCCTTATCTCTTACTATGTAGAAATGAGGCAAGCAACTATAGGGTGTGCATTGATAGCTTAGATAAAAAATGTTTGCTTCCTGTCTTTTTTTATAGGAGCTAATATCTAGAGATCTGTAGAAACCAGAAATGCTTCAGCTTGAATGCATTTTGTAAATAACAGCATCTGTTCTCCTGATCTAGTAGTCACAAAGTCACATGAGCTCTTTTTTAGATTAGTTTTTCTTTGGCCTCTGCTTCTCTTTCTAGAGGTGATTCTAGAATTTGGCTATTCCTTTCAACTCTCAGCTGGAGATGATCCTTTCCAGTCTACACTCATGTATTCTGGTGTCAGATGTTTATCTTAAATTACTTTTCTCGCTCTGATACTAGTAGTGTATGGGCAGCAGTGATCCTTCTCCTCTCTGCATTGGTTTTGCCAGAAGTTCTGCTCTGCTTTAAGTTGCCAAAAAACCAGTTTATTTTTATTTTGATCTTAAGTAATTTGTTTTTCCTATTTAGTATGTAAATAACTGTCTTCATTTTGGGATCTTGGCATGCATTTGGATGCTTTTTGGTCACATACAAAGGAATTTTATGCATCTTGAGGAAATGTTCAAGCAAAATGAAAAGAATTTGAAAAGGTTTATAAATTAGCATACTATATGCAAAAGTAATTAGCATATGATATTAAGTAAAAAAAAAAGTATGGACTCCTAGGTTAAACAAGATAATACATCTTCCATTAGCTTGACCAAGGTACCTTACTTAAAATAAAATTGCATTGTCTCACTGTGACAAGTGTAAAGTGAGCACTGAAGAAATATTTGCTGTTTTATCATCTTACTCTTGACATTTTTTTCAGGTCAGGGTTTCTCCTTTTAAAATAAACATAGTGGAAAAGTACTGAATATACCATTGTGGGCCAGAAAAAATAGTTTTGAAAGCTTGAGTATATTTTGCTGTGGATACTGAGTGTTTAAATTTCCAAAAATATGGTTTGCTGTCAGTATGGTTTTCTATTCCAGTAAATTGTTTACAGTTTAAGGGGGATGGGAGGGTGGGAAAAGCTTGGGTTTCTCTCCAGAAACCAAGTGAAACATGGAACTCTTCACTTGGAGCTACATACATAAATTAAATCCAAAATGTTAAGTGGTGGCTTTTTTTCTTGTTTACTGCTTTCTTGATGTTTCCAATTACTTCGACTTTATTTTTTTTTCTTTGTCCTTTTTTGTTCTGGAAAGCTTAGGTTAGATGCCTGCCAAAAGTTGGTTTGGGAAGGTGAACTGGTTTAATTCTGTTTAAACCTAGTAAACAATTAACCATTTTCCTCAACTTCAGCTTTATGTAGAAACCAAACTTGTTCTTTCAAGTAATATTGGGTTAAACGTATCACCCAGTGTTGTGTTATAGTGCCTGGATATTACCCCAAAATACACTATGCTGGTATTTTAAAAATAGAGATGATGGTACTAATGTCATATAATCTGGTAAGCCTCCCTCTGGTGCAACTACAGGAACATACTTTCAATTCAGGCTTTGTACTAAAGGAAAGCACCAGTGCTTATGAAAACGTGGTTATTTTTTTTACTGTAAATTAATCAGAAATTGTAACTTTTCCTCACTATTCTATGCTTTCTGGAGTCAGCAATAAGGATTTCTTGGTGTCAGGTCTCTCCTGGCAAGTCCTTTATCTACCCAAATAGCTGACTGACTTTGTGGGCCCAAGTTTTGAGACTCAAGGTGTAGCAACCTCTTAGTTAAATTTCCCTCCTGGGATATTCTTGCTTGCTATTGAATTGGTTTTAAACAGTTTTCTTCCGAAACAGGTATTTATTTTAAGAATTCCTTAACTCCTAAAGAATAAACATTGAATAATATGACATTTCTTTAAAAGGGGGGAACAAACTTGAAAATGGAAACTTATTTAAAGCTCTAAAGCCTTTTCTGTGGTGAGGTTTTTTTTTGTTTGTTTGGTTTTGTTTTTGTTTTTTTTTTTGGTAGTGGGGAGGAGAGCCTCTCTTCTGAAAGATTTTTTCCATTGCAGCTTGTTGCTGAGCCTCCACTGTTCCTGGTGTTTTGGTGCAACAAAACTTTTAGCTTTAAAATGCAGCTTGTTTGCCAACACCACATTCCACTCGGATTAAGCTGTTTGTTAGGATTTTCCATTTATTTAATTTAAGTTTTAAAACTAGATTCACACTGATTTCCATGTAAAAGACTGAAGAGAGGAAAAAGCTTTTCTTAAACTTTCTATTTTTCTGAATTTAGAATCATAGCTGAGTGCAAACTTATGTTGGTTTAACAGCACTAAATATTTGGCAGCTGCCATGCACAACATGTTTTCTGGAGCTCATCATGTTATGAAGATAAGTCCTTACCAGGACAAGATTGCTTTTGGCATTTGCCCTAGCTTCATATGCATCCGTTCTGTCCTTCCCTCTTGTGTTATGGAAGAAGTTTTGGAAGCCTCTTAACTTTACCTAGATTACTTTTTTTTAAGAGTTACATTTATAGTGCCTGCTTATATTTATCTAGAAACTGATGTATAAATAGCCTTGTATAAGAGAAGCTTAATTCTGACATTTTTTTATTGCTACTGTTCTGTTCCACCATGCAAGAAAATAAGCCAAATGGAAGTGTTTTTGTCTGGCTTTTATAAGGTGTATTGGTATCTTGGTTTGTAGTATTCTGCTTTTCTAGCTATTCAGAACATGACAACTCTGGCTGATATTGTCTGGAATCTGTCAGAAGAGTATGTGTAAATTGGAAAGGTCAAGTGTTGCTTCACTTTCCTTCATTACTTTGATGCCTTAAAATCTGTGTAATAGGTATTTTAAGGCATCAACTTGGTGTCAAGCCTCTCTGTTAAAAGATTTGAGTTTTTGAGTAAGGTTTCATTAGGAATGAAGACAGTTTTGTCAAGCCATGGACTGGGTATGCCATCATTTTTCCAAAATACTATGTACTGGAATTATATTAAGTAAAAAAACCCCTCAGATATTTTTTTTTCTCGATGTGTAGTTGGTTTAGGCAGCTATAAGGAGATGTCTTCTTGATTCTGTAACAGAAACATACATAGAAATATGTATCATCATGTGTTTTCCTAACTTCAGGAGAAAAATAAATACTAATCTTTAAATATTTGCACTATGTACTACTTGAATATTTGTTTAAGAGTGGACAATCCAACTTGTAAAACTCATTTAGTCCCTTTGTTGTCCAAAATTTCCAAGAAGTGTAAGGGGAAATCAAATTGGAAAGACTTGTGCTCTAAGTTGTTATTAAGTATACACAGTATGATAAGAGACAGGCAGTCTAACAAAGAACTAACTCTAAATTCTGAAGCCAAGCATAATTTATTTCGTTTTGAAGTAGCATTGAGGGGTTTTACTACAGATAATATTATGTGAAATATCTTCTCCTTCTGTATGTATCAGAAGCCAGGGATAATATAATGCAATGGCCTTGTTTGAGACTCGATTTCTGTATCTGGTGCAACAGTAGATTCTGATGCTCACTGAAATCAAGGACTCTAGCTCTGAGAGATTGACTGTCTTAATGGGGATAGTAGAGTCTGTAAACTACTTTCTCTTCAAAATGAGTGATACTCTTACATAGTTTGTGCTTATGAATATTGAGCTCTTCTTCAGAAAGTGTTGAACCCTGACACTACGAGATGGCAAGGGGAAACTTCTTGTAAGAAGTTACTGGAATTCTTAAAAATTCTGAAGATTATAGAATGAATAAAGGCTTGAACCAGTATGGTGTATAATATTCTGTTGCAACAGTCTGATTATTATAAGCAAATATAGAAGAGAAACAGCTGTATTGTGTCCTTGTGGCAGTTCTTTCCCTTCATTTAATTAGATGGGATAATGACTGGTCACAGAGCATGGTCTGATTTGGAAATCCACTCATACACAGGAAAGTATTCTAAAGGGAATATTCTCATTATTGAAACAAATTCTGAAGTTCTAGAAACATCTCAAAACAATCTTTCTTGTTTCTCTCTTGTAGTGGAAATGAAGTTTAGGAAATGTGTGGGGCAGGTTATTTAATAAACAATGGGGGGTCATTTTTTATCTGCCTTGGTCCTGTTATTTGTATTAGGTTTGCATGGCAAGGGTTTGGTAGCAGGGCAGCTAGAGGGTTGACTTTTGTGAGAAGCTGCTAAAAGCTTCCCTATGTCCAATAGATTCAACACCAGCTGGCTACAAGATGAGCCTGTCAGTGATGGTGGTAGTGCCTCTGGGATAACAGGTTTAAGAAGGGGGAAAGAAACCCTGGGCAACAGGAACTGCAGTCAGAGACGAGAGGAGTGAGAATGTGTGAAAGGAACAGCTCTGCAGACACTGAGGCCGGTGGAGGAGAGGGAGGAAAGGGATTCACCTGCAGCCTGTGGTGGAAAACATGGTGAGGGCAGGTGCACAGTGGAGTAGATCTCCACTGGCAGTCTGTGGAGGGCTCCACACAGAGCAGGTGGATGCCTGAAGGAGGCTTGGACCCTGTGGGAAGCTGTGCTGGAGCAGGCACCTGGCAGGACCTGTGGCCCTGTGGAGAGAGGGGCCCACCNGAGGAAAGGGATTCACCTGCAGCCTGTGGTGGAAAACATGGTGAGGGCAGGTGCACAGTGGAGTAGATCTCCACTGGCAGTCTGTGGAGGGCTCCACACAGAGCAGGTGGATGCCTGAAGGAGGCTTGGACCCTGTGGGAAGCTGTGCTGGAGCAGGCACCTGGCAGGACCTGTGGCCCTGTGGAGAGAGGAGCCCACATTGGAGCAGGTTTGCTGGCAGGGCTGTGACCCCACAGGGGACCCACGCTGGAGCAGCCTGTTCCTGAAGGACTGTACCCCATGGAAGGGATCCATGCTGGGTCAGTATGGGAAGAACTCACTTTAGAGAAGTTCATGGAGAACTATCTCCTGTGGGAGGGACCCCACACCCAGAGCAGGGGAGGAAGGAACAGCAGAGACAATGTGTAACAATCTGACCACAACCCCCAGTCCCTGTTCCCCTGTGTTGGAGGTAAAGAAAATTGTGAGAGAAGTTAAGTCCAGGAAGGTGGAGTGGAGTGTAAGATGTTTGAAGATTTGATTTTATTTCTCCATGTCTTACTCTGCTTTGATTATTAATCAATTAAATTAATTTCTCCAAGTTGAGTCTGTTTGCCCACAATGATAACTGGTGAGTGATCTCTCCCTGTCCTTACCTTGCTTTTTTATGTTCTCCCTCCCTGTACAGCTGAGGAGGGAAGTAATAGAGCAGCTTTGGTGGGCACCTGGTATTCAGACAGTGTCAACGCACTGCAGTATTTGAACTAGTTCTTCGGTGTGGTTTTTGAGAAGGAAGTTCAGAATTTGCTGGGATATCAGTGTTTGCTTCATTATTACAAAGCTGATTGGTGTCTCAAACTAAAAACTTTCTGTGAAAATGTACTGCTTTTGTCAAAGTTTGCAAGGGAAGGTTTCCTCATAATGAGTCAAATGAGTCAAAGTCCCATGAAGACTAGAAAGAAAAATACACTTAGAATAGCCAAAACCTATGAGCATGAAGGTCTCACATTCAAGTCTATGCTTTGCCCCTCTCAGATAAGTGATCTAGAGGGCAGTTGAACAGACAAAGAAGAAATTGCATGTCTGCCTTTAAAGTAGTGAAAACCTTAGAGCATTTGCCTTGGATGTATGAGTATCTCATTCAAACATGAGTGGCATCTGGACTGCAGTTTGAAACCTGGTCTATCTCATCTCAAAACTTAACTTGGAGAAAAAGGTAGCCAAGGTCTTAAAACTTCATCAAGTTAGGAAAAAACACCTGGTGTCCAGCTGCTGTGAAATTAATTTGCCTCAGTCCAAAAGTGCTTTATATTAAAGCCAAAGTAGCAAGAAAGCTTTGAAGGTTCTGTGAGGTGGGGTAAGGGATTTTACCTAACGAAGTAGCTGTAATCCAGTTTTTAGATAAATGAAGTGAGCTGAACAACAATTTTGGTGAGAATGAAACATGCTAAAATAGTTTTCCCAATCATAACTTTCAGTATTTGTCTTCTGTTTCTTTTTTTAGAACTCTTCTAAATCTGTTAACTTCAGAAAACTAGGATGAAGTACATGTTTACATGGCTTTTTGAAACTTCAGCTTCTGGGATCATTTTTTGAAGAGGGGAGGGGAAAAAATGTGCTACAGAAATAGGTCAGAATTTTTTTATACCACAAGAGCAAAGCATTTTTTCTTTATTCAGATGAACCTTATTAAACACATCTGTTTAATTAGAGTGTTGTGGATGGATTTTTGGTGGTGGTTTTTTTCCCTTTATTTTTTTCTGAAAAGTTTAATTTTGAACTGGAGTATTTATTGTCTTAGCAGTAGTGTTTTGGCCACCTACTGTCTCATTTGCAGAGAAACCTGCTTTACTGAGGGTAGTTACCATCTGATGATTTAATAATTCTAGATGACAAATAAGCCAGCAGGTACTTCATTAAGAGTGTTGTGTACAACATAAAATTTTGACATTATTCTGAAAAAAATACGTTATTCCTGGGAGCAGCCCTGATTTGACAGAACTGCTCATGTGTGGTAAAGTGAAGCATACATGTGCTTGCAAGGTTGAGGCTGTGTGCCAGTTGGTCTGTGCAAAAGCATCTTTATAGCTGGCTGCAGGATTCCATTTCAAAACACTCTTAGTACTTCCATTTATTATGAATAATCTTGTGTCTCGTTTTACAAATCTCAGGTTTCCTAGAGTTTCTGTGGCCATAAGGTTTGTGATTGCTGTGCCAAACTGACACTCACGCTTGCCTCTTAATCTGGAAAGTTATATTGTGAATAGAGAGATGTAGGAAGAATGTTTTGGATGGGCCATATTGAGCCTGGAAGCACAGTACATCTATTTTTGTGGTGGGGTACATTTTAGTGGGGCCGAGGAGGTTAAATGTAATGTGGTATGAATGCAGCTGCAGTGTTTTCAGGACTAAATTGGCTCACTGTGGGCTGCCAGGTGTGCCAGTTACCATAGCAGTAAATAGATAAAGTCCACAACAGTTCAATTAGCTGAAGCAAACTCTTCCTCACTTGTGCGTGCTTCACAGAATTCCACACGGAATGAACTTAAGCTGATGGATCCACTCCAGAAAGATGTAATGAATTTGAAGGAACACTTGGGGGAGACTTCATGTCTCATGTTTTGTTTTCAGTTTTTTATATGTTTGAAGTAACATTAATGTGAATTGACATCTATTATTCTAAAACTCTTGAAAGATGAAGCTTTTATCCTTATTGTCTCATGCTATTTCTGGTTATGGGCTAGTAACATGAAAACTTCTTGAGATGGGGTGTACTTTTAGGTATTTTTTTGTCACTGATAGTATCTTGCTAGTTTTCTTTAAAAATAATGTAATTGTAACTGACTGATTTCTCTAGCTAGATATGAAAGCAATGATGAGTGATGCAGTTACAGGAAAGGGAGAAGTGGAGCATGCATGAATGAGTTTGTGGTATTAGGTGAATCCAGCACTTTATGTTAAGAATGCTCACCACTGTACTCAAGTTGTATGCCTATTTTTATTTTATGATTGCCAGTATTTCAGTTTTATAATGTGTTTAGCTTCAACTGAAACATCCCAAGTTTTATCTTTATAGTGTTAATCAAGACTTTGCATCAATATGTCCTTAAAAAAACAAAACTGAAAGAAGGTATTGTTAGAATTCACCTCTTTTAAACACAGGATGCATACATTCCCACATATTGAAAAAACCCAAACTCCAGAACAACAATGAAAAAATTCCCCTACTCAACTATAGTGGTGTTTTAATAGTTGAAATAATTGAAGTAAAAAGGCTGAGGTTTGTGAAAGAAATTAGTCCTGAGGATGTTTGATGCTGTCTCCTGTTGCTGTTAATGGCATAGACTTCCCCTGGTCTAATGAGAAAGTACTGTTATAGGTACTAGGGAAAATAATAGCCATAATTAGTCTATTTTCTTTTTCTGAAGGATCTAGCAAGGATCTTTCTGAAGGACCTTGAGGGAAATGAAATTGTCAGAGAGTGTAGGTGAATAACTCCTAACTTTAATTTTAAGCTTACCACTGAAGAATTTTAAACTAGCACATGACAGCGAACTAACTTTCTAAGAGTATGTTCTAGGTGGTAGGAAAGGGCTGACATTTAGTGTTTTGAGACTTTTTAGCTCTTATTAAACAAAACTTAACCAATGAACATGTCTAAGCAATCTGTAGAATAAAAGAAATTTTTCTGCTGGACTGTATTATCTTAAGTAAAATCATCTGTTGTGTAGTCGTGTTGCTGTTTGCTACCTTTTTTCCCTAATACAAGCAGAGTAAAACTACTGCATTGTCCAGGCTAAAATCTATTTAAATACTGGTAATTGTCCACTATTATAAAGAAAGATAGTAAGAAGATAATTCTTTGCCATTGGCAGTCCATGCTTGCTAGAAGGAACTGTATTATTTGCTCTATGACTGTGGTGCATTACACAGGAGTTGCTCTGGCATGCTCAAAGGAACTGATGGTGAAACTTCCTGGCAACATTTTAGCTTTTATCCTCCTGTATGACTTGATGGCAAGGCCTCATCCAGCAGGAAGGTGCTTTACTCAGTTCAACCCTGGCTGTGGCAATGACCCAACAGACTGTGTGTCCCCAGAGTTTTACTACCAGTCTCTAATGCATAGGTGGTATTTCTAACTAAAGAAGGGGAGGGGAAAAGGTGCTGGAGCTCGTGGTCTCTTAGATAAAAATAAAATACTCTTCAAATAGTTTCAACTCCCTTATGATATCTATGCAACCAAAAGATACACAGCTTGTATCTTTGAGGTATTTTCATATGCAGTACTCTAGTGTTTCTTACAGCCTCCTACGGGTGAATGGTAATTCAGCCACTTGGTCTACTTTCAGATCATGATTGTGACACAGCTTTCTATGCAGTATTTTCATGGAACAGTTTGTCCCTGCTTTGTTTGAGATACAGCGTTCACAATAACAATAAAAGAGGTGAGGTTCTGCAACAGGTGGCACTGTAGGAAAAGGTTATCCTAACAGGAAAAAGTTCTCCCTATAGTAGAATGCCAACTTAAGAGTTGAAAGTTGGAATCATCTAGGTAGACTCAAATTCTGGTAGTTGCTAGTATCACAGTGCTTTGCTTTTCAAACCTAATGTTTTTATAGTACAGCTGGTGGGCGTTTTGTTTGGTTGGGTGTTTTGTTTTAATGGAATAAGATCTCTTCAGATTTCTGGCACTTACAGTCACCAGCATGGCGATTTCCTCTGTGCTGTATTATAATTATTCAGCAAGACAAAGGTTCTGATTTTCACTAAGTCACCGAAAAACAACTATGCAGTCCAAAGACAGGAAATGAGTTTAGGAAGCTTGTATTTCTGCCCCAGCTTAGAGCTTCAAAATCCAAGATCCTTCTAACCCTATAGCTAAAGTCAGTGAGCATCCAGGCAGAACCTCATCAGCCATGCATAAGGGTGTTTCTGGTTTGGCAGTGGGGAACAGTTCCACGCCTATGCTCAAGTAAGCTTCCTCTGGATCCAGAGATTAAATGTTTCCCTCTATCTTCTCTCAGGGCTTGCAGAACATGGTGTTCTTGGAGCATGTTTACTGAAGACCTATCAGATGGGCTTTGCACAAAACAAACCAGAGCTACCCCTCCCACTCCTGAGTAATAACTTACTGGTTAGAGCATTCCCAAAGAGGTTCAGCACCTTTTCTCCCTGAGGTGATTCGAAGTCATGCCCCTTACATGCCTAGGCTCCCTAGAGGAGAGACTTGGACTAGCTTTTGCTCTCTTTTCTGGGCCAGTGAACACCTTAAGAATTGCATGTAAAGCGGGACTAATGCGGTTGGAAGTGCTGACAAGTGTTGACATCATTAAAAATCTTAACTTTGTTTAGGGAGGAGAAGGTGAAATCAACTTGGGCTTATTCATGACTTGGACTGGGCCACTCTCATAATATCTACCTGCTGAGGTGAAAGCACCAGTCTATGAGCTTGAGGTTGTGGTCTTGAATAGATGCAGTTACCTTTGGTGGTAGGCAGTAAGCTCTGGCACAGTGAGAGACTGGACTGAAGATGCCTGCCTGTCTTTGGTGCTTTGCATTCTCTGACTTAGGTGAGTTCCAACTTGACTTGCAGATTTTTTATGAGTGCTGGTTAAGGTACATTGCCCTCCTCTATATCACTGTAATAAAACTTCTGTGTTCCTGGGTGATAGACTGAAGTGTGATCTTTGCTGAGAGATTCAGGTACTGAGGAAATCTTGTTTTAAGCATCATTGGACTTGTCTGTAAAGTATAAAATTTGACCTTCCAGTAAGATACTTATTCCTTTAAATACTATTTAGACACTTCTACACTAGATAACTAAACTACCTTTGTTATGTTCCTGTGGTGAGAATGCACATGAAACTTACAGTTCACAAGCATTTGAAAAGGCAGTTGAAAAGTGGACATATTTTGTCATTTCTTTCTTGCACATGTTTATAGTACAATTGTCCCCCTGCCCCAGTACAGGTAAGCATGTTTTTCTTCAGTGAGGGTCCTTTCTGAATGCTTGAGAGCTGTTCTCTTCCTAGTAGATCTCCAGACTTCTTCCAATTCATGTCCCCTCACACTTGAGGGCACTGTGAGTTCGTTCTTTCTTTATAACTGAAAGGTGCTATAAGTTCTTGGTGGACGTCCAAAACAGAACTGGATGTCTCTTGGTATTTTTTGTAAATTTTCTCTTTATTTATCTTTAATTTTGGAGAAAAACATTCTCATCTAGAAGTTGCCATCAAAGGAAAACAAGAACAGTTGTTTAAAATATCGGTGTGTGTTTGTATAAGACGTCATAGAACAGTTTGGCACCTGGAAAGGAAAGAATTGGTCTCGAGCGGATTTGCAACTTGCTTTCAAAATCTAAGTGCAATGAAATGTGAGTAACCTGCACTACTAGAGCTAAGTGGCTGAAACAGGGTTACAGAACCAGCACAGTCTGGAGGAAGAGCAAAATGGCGTCAATGGGGCTTGTACACCGTGCTGAGTTTAATGTAGGGTGAAGCTTAAATTCTATTTGAAGAGAAGTGTGTACTCTTGTTGCTGTTTCAATTTTCCCACGTCAGGCTTTTTCACTTGACTGTACTATGGAGGAACTAGAGCATTACCATTAAAGAACCTGAAGTTCTTCCAAGTTTATATTCAGGCCAAATGAAGTAAGCCTCTAGCAAACATGCAACTGGATGACATAATAGCATATACTAAATGTGTAGAGGTGTTTTTGTTTCTCCATCCCCTAATTATGTCAAACAATAGGAGATGAAATACATGTGTCTAGTGATACTGTGCTTCAACTCTGTTTAACAGAACTTCATTCAAACTTAGATCTGTGTGCAGTTCAGTCTTGCTTATTGTTGATGGCCATGGACATCCTGAAATGGCAGCGGTTCTATGTACAGTGACATTAAAATCTGCAACCTGAAGAGCAACTGAATGTTTTTCTGTGACTAAACTCGCAGGGTATGCTATAACACTTCCCTTCATACTCAGGCCTTCTGATTTTAGGGTAACTTCACATGGTTACATGTGAACTAAATTACCATTTACTTTGGAGTAGCTCATCTGTAAAAACTGACTTGTCTGATGGGCTGTGTAAAGCACATCAAGCAGGGAGTGTACTGTCAGTTGCTGTGGCTGAAGTGACAAGATTCAACTCAAGATGGTGGTAAATTGATTGTTTGCAGCTGTGGGAACTTACTCCGGTAACAGCTCTTTCTAATGTTTACTCTTCCTTCTGTGTTACAGCATGCCTGTATGCTAAGGCATATATTCTAGCATCTTCAAAACTTTCTTAAAAGATTTTGGAAAGGAAGGAAATGTAGCAAATGCCAAACATCCACTGGTGCTGTAGACAATTATTGGTTTAATCTATTGGCAGTAGATTAAAGAAGGTGGCTCATGATGGCCACTTCTTTCCCTGTTTTCCCATAAGACTGGGCTAATATCCCCCCACCTCCCTCAAGTGACATTAATTAGTTATACAATGCCTGGGGTGACTGTTTAGTGACCTCCTAGTTGTAAGAGCTTTTATGAACATTAGAAGCTTGGAGTTATAAATATGGAACTTCAGAATGGTGTGGGGTTTTTTGTTTGCCTGGTTGTTTCTGGAATAGGTAGCATAAAACTGAAGGCTGGCCCATTGTCAGGTTAGCAGGCTTCCTTTGTGGCTATTCCTTCCTTCTTTTGTGAAGTTTTAATCTTCAAAATATCAAATGGAGAAACAAGCCACAAAACCAAAGGAAAGCAAAAACCTCGTAGCTTTCCTTTTAAAATTATCTTATTGATGTCCTTGAAAAGATGGACAGGTTCTGTTTAGCCCTTTACTGCAGATTGTTACACTTAGTGTATAGAACCAGGGAAAGTGGCAGTTTAGTCAGAATGAAATCTGCTGAGGATGATAGTGCTTCAGTTCTCCCTGCTGGAAATCTGGGAATGTCCCTGGCCTAAACAGTGTGTGTTTATTAATTTAATCTATCCCACAGTGGCTTGTTCTTTGTGGGCCCCTTCTGAGTTACTAGACCCAGTTGTTTGGGAAAACATAAGCTGAAGGGCAAATCAGATGCTTAACTGGAATTAGGCTTTCATGAATGAGGAGAAAAGCTCATTCAGTGTTAGATTGTTGAGACAACCAAGTAGTGAATCATAACTAATGCCGATTTTGTACCAGCTGCCAAATAAAATCATATTATTGAAGTGAAGTGGCATATATCCTACTAAGGCAAAAGAATACTTGGCAGTTAGCAGCTAATCATTTTACCTAAGCTCTACAGCCAGGGATTTTAAGGGAAGAGTGGAACTTGGAAATATTAGACTGGCAGAAGCTGCATATGAAAGTAACATGAATGGTAAAATCCATTCAATAAGTGTCTTTATTCTCAGGCTAATACAGATTTTTAACTGTAGTATTTTTCTGCAAATTCTCTATGTTTGTGTTAACTAAATGTGCAGGGTATTATTGTAGCTTTTTCTATACTTACTCTAAGCCATCCAACTCATCACTGTTTTCCCTATTAATTTTCTTTGAGGTAGACCATGTCTGGTCTCTGTTTTGCAGACTCCATTTTCCATCTCAGCTCTCTGGGCATAGATCAAATTCATGTCTGATGACTTGTTGACTATCTTAGTGTATCCTAAACTGAACTCCTTTCAACTTTTTCCTTCCCTATTCTGTCATCAAGTCGTCTCATTGCTCTTGCTTCCTCCTTTGCCATCACCTTACTATTTTCCTACAGTATCTCATGATGTGTCATGAAACCAGCGTATTACTTTTAAAGATCTGTTCTGTTCCACTGGTACTTACTCCATGAAGCTGTTGATTTCTGTATGGGCTGTACTGTCTGTACTGTAGAGTTGGATCTGCCCAACTTTGCAGTGCCCATGAAGCACATACCATGCTGGGACTGTATCAGTAACAGCACTTCCAGATTGCACACAGTTGCATCCTGTAGGATGCGGGGCTGCGGCAACGCATCCCTGTGACGCACGGTGGCATGACAGAAGAGGGTACTGCTGAGGCAGGACATGGGACTGGGGAGGTGAGGAAATAAAACAAACAATGTGTAACTGCCTGAAATCTCAAATGAAAGGAAAAATGTCAGCCTGTGGGAAGTCACAATTTAGTGTTGCAGCTCCTTGACAGAGTATGACAATTTAGGATCATCTGCATGAATCTAGGATACTGCTGAAAGCAGGTAGGTGTAGTAGAATGTTTTTGGTTTGTTTGGGATTTTTTTGTTTTGTTATTTTGACATGGTTTTTTCAACATGGTTGTGCAGAGGCTTTTTGCACTATTTTTCCAGTCCTTACTGGTGAACCAAAAGCAACCCCCTTGGTAGCATGATGTAACTGTGTATTTTGCTACCATTTGGGTGTTATTTGAAATGTCTACTTTGGGTCTGTCTGAACATAGAAAATTAAGTTCCCTGTCCTGAAATCCTTCCTAAAGATGCTGAGTTTCTCCAACAACCTTAAAACTGATTTAAATATTAAAGTCTTCTCTAAAATGAAACTTAAAAAAAAGAATGTGTGAATAGTTATCTAATAAAATAATTTTGTTTTTCGCTAAGAGATTAACACTAGGATTGTGGTTATTTTGTTCTTCAGTCATTGCGTTTGCAAGGTTTTACAATGAATATCTAAACTTGTCAGCTTTAAATTCTGCTAATGAAAGATACTGTAGTTAGCCTTTAAGATGGTATCTTCTGAAGCCTTTGCCAACTTGGTGTCAATTTCACATTCATGTGTCCTGCTGTTGAAAGGTACTTTGTAAGCTGGTTTGTTGCAAGGAGAGGACAGAAATATAGTCGAGACTTTGATCTCTCAAGGACATGGCATGTGAGTGTTCTCTCTGACTTCTCAAGACTCCTTAATAAGAAATCTTCCTCTGGCATTTCTCCCCAAAGTGTACCTTCTGCTGCTTCAGTAATATTGAAATGGGCCTAACAGTTCTGGGAATGGCCTGGGAGTACAGATGAGTTCTGCTCCTCACTCCACCACTCTCTGATTTGCTGTGTGATTTTGGATGAGTTATAGCCCCATTTAATTTTGCTTGTCTGTAGAATGGAAATATTGCTCATGGAACTTTACAGTAATTTAAAGTTATGTGAAAAGCTGCTAGGATGATGAAATTATAGAGATGTATTTAGCTGAAGTTGCAATACTTCCCGTTAACTTTTACACACTACTGCACTTTAGAAAACTTATATAGCATAACATAATAATGTGAAGAAAACTATATATAGATGGGATATGATAGAAATTATCTCACCTAAGAGATGTTGCAATTTCTTTTTAGACTGTGAAAAGGCAACCTACAGTGCTGTTATTTGCTGTTTCATTTTATTGCCATTTCACTTCACTTTTCATGTACTTTAACTCAGAAGTGGCTAAACTTGTTCAAACTTTCAAAGGAATTGAATTTAAATCAAGGGAGAGAAATAGAGCATGAGTAACAGCAGGTGAGAATAACCATTTTGCAGTCTTTGCTATCTATATGTGCTTGCATTTTCCTTCCTTAGGATCCTAAAACATTTCAGTTTTGGGATAGGATAGATAACAAGACACTGAACTTTTTTTTCTGGTCATTGAAATGTTGTTACTTTGAGGGATGAGAAAGCTGTTTACCAGAACATAGCAGTGCTGCATAGTATGTCAGGATACAAGGAACAACATAGTGAAAGTATAAGGGAAAGCAGGATTTGGTCAAACTGCAATCTGACCAGACAAGAGTGGTGTTTGATAACCACAGAAAAAACCCATTGCTTGTCTCGGTATGTTTACCAGTCCTTTTAGCTTAGAAATCAGGAATGAGCTTTATTGTAAAGCATTCCTTTAAAATGGTGACCTTTGGAGCCAGCCTGGATTGGCATACTTTATGCTCGCACAGCCTCAGCACGGTTACAGGATAAATCAGGCTGGTAGGTTAGGCCCTTGTATATTTGAAGGCCATATTCTAACATACGCACTCTGCATATTCTTCTGCCATCTTACGAGTTGTATTGCAAAGTGGAGCTAGCCAGGCAGAAGGTGGAGAGTGCCATCATCTTGACATCTGCTAGGGCTGCAAAGCTGACCTTCTAGAAGCTGTAAAATCAAGCTGTTATGCTGTATCTCTTCTGGAAGGTACATACAAAGTCATAGTAAATTTCTGAGCTTGCAGAAGTTGCAGTGTTCAGTTTGAGACTGAGAGGACAAACCCAAGCCATGTTTTCACTTTTCCCTTACATAAATGTTTTCTCTAATGAAATTCACATGCACTTGATGTAGGGTGCCAGGCTGATCACTACAGCTGTTTAAAATAGAAAAGCAGATGGAGCAAATAGAAAGGTTTAGCACACAGCTTGATCTCCTCCCCTGAAGCAGCCATTCATCATCAGCGCCGCCGACACAAACTGCAAAACGAGTTTCCTTTGGCGGCTCTGATTGGGCTCGGAGAGGTGGCAGAGCTGCACGACAGCCTCGGGATTGGCCGGGCGGGAACACACCTCTGGAATCTGTTTAGTTCCCAAAAATAAGATACAATCTTTTACATTTCGCCTAGAGATCTTTTATCTTGCATTTGATATCCAAATAAGCTAGAGCAAACACAGTTAACCTCTTTCAAACTGCTCTAGTACTTTAGATGTGTGGAATGAATTCAGGGTTTTGGAATTTTGTTTGTTGGTTTTTCTTCCTTTTTTTATTTTCTCCTGAGTACAATGAGGCCTGTGTGAGTTGTCTAGATCTGTTGTTTGTATTTTTCTGGGTGGCTACATATGATATTCAAAAACTTTCTTGTAACTGAACTAGAGCTGAAAGTTGCTTTCAGATTTTATAATGTATTGATTTCAGCTTATACTGAAAGCAGTTGTTATGTTAAACATGGTTTTATGTTCGCTCTGTAAAATATTTACACTTGCATTACTGTCTTTCATTGTTTTTGTAAGTATCAAGTTCCTATTTCTGATCATGTTTTAATGAGCTGTGGCTTCTTTTTCTTATTATTTTAATAGATCTGGATTTTTTTTTATTTTTTATTTTTTAAAGTTAAGGACCTAAAATGTTGTGGTGCCCTAACTAAAATAACTCCAGACCATAATTGTATGAGAGATTTGATCAGCTGCAGTGAATGTTCCAGCTGAGTAAGTATCTGGCATAACTGAATACATCAGAACTCATTAACCTACTTCCTCTCCCTCAAAAGAAAAAAAATCATGGGTAGAAAATGATATGGAAAATACATATGACTTTTGTTGTGGTTCAGATGGGATGCATGCAGAAGCAGAAGGCTGTGAAAAGCTAGTTTGTGAAGAAGGCACTTGTGGTTGTTATCAAGCAATAAAGATTTGGACAAGCACCAAATACAGGAATATTGACTCTAGGAGTTACTGCCTTCAGAAGAAGAGGCAAAGATACATAGGAGAATGAGAATGAAAATGAATGAGGGAAGATTAAAGGCAAGAGAAGCTGACTACCAGAAAGCTCTTCATTTGGTTTTGCTTCTGTTATATTTAAATGGGGATAAAGGCAGTAGTTAGTGGTATTTGAATTGCCAATCAGCTTTTGAATAAGCACCTATATTTTTCTTATCGAATATTATCTAATTATCTAATATATTTTTCTTATTCTTAATGTGTCAAGACTTTAAAAAGATTAGTCTTGATATGTTATTGATGCTGCCTAACCAGTATTAGACATTCCATTCTTAAATCTTTGCACCCTCAGTGAGGGTTTATAAGCTTTCACATTATCCTGTTGAAGTTCCTTGCTCTTTGAAGCAAAGTGAAGAGGAAATAACACCTGCACTTATGGAGGAATTACCAGGAAAAGATACTTCAAATTCTCCGATGCACAAGTCTCTTTAATTTTTGGTTTAAATTATTAACCCAGAAAAGTGACCGAGAAAAGCCTTCTTTCAAAAGCTTAAAAAATGAAAAAACCTCATGGAATTCAACAGCTGCAAATGAGGGAGTGGAATGGTAATGGTGTTGTTGATTTCAGATTTTTTTGTTGTTGTTAGTTATAAGGTAGATGACAAGCAGAAATGACTTTTGCAATCAAAAAACCCTTTTCTGCTCTTGAATAGGAGTGGGAGAGCTAGCGGCCTTATTTCTTTTATCCTCACTTTATAACTGTTACATGGAATATTTTAAAATCAGTTTGAGGATAGCTGTGGGAAGGAGGGATCTTGTTCACTGATGCAGACATTTCTGAAGACCTGCTTAAAGAAAGGGCTTTTCTGGCTGCTTCTCTCGCTCTTAATTTTCTTTTGTAACCTGTAGGAAGTCCTGAGAAGAACCTTTTATATCTATGCCTTAAGGTTTCCTTTTGGGGCTTCCTTGGTTTATCAGCATTATGTTTGCATATCCTGAGATTTAGTGAGCCTAAAGTATGAATCTGTGCTTTCAGATCTAAATTTGAAAGGGAACTAGTTGTCTTCTATATTGTGTATGAAAATGTTGAACAGTGCAGTCCTTAGCACAAAGTTCCCCCCTTTACAGAAATTTTGCTGCCATTTTCCCTTTTATGGAACAAAAGATCCATCTCTTCCCAGTTTTCAGCAAGGGAAGAATATCCAGTGAGGAAATTCTGAGAGTTCTTGTTTTGTTATCTTAATTGACACTCAACCTCCTAAAATATTTGCTGATAATAAGTTTGTTAGTAAAACTGGAAGCTGGTAGCAGAAAGCTTCAAAAAGTGTGATAACAGATGGCATTTCAGACTGACAACTGCAAGACATGCATGTGAGGGGAAACAAATCCTCATTTTACATACTGTGGTGGGCTGTGCTCTGCGTTTACTACTCAGAAAACACTGAAGTTACAATAGAGCTGTCTGTTCAAATTAGAGAATGCTAATTCCTGTTAGGGAATGGGAACAGTATTTTGCTGTTTCTTCCTCATATGAAAGAATAAAGAGTTTTCAATGTCATTGTTGAGTAGCTTGTAAACAACATGGGATGGCTTTTGTGTGGTTTGTTTTTTGGTTTTTTTTAACAAGGCACAGCTAAACTTTTAAACTTTATTTCTGTAGCCTACTCTGGCTGACAGTAGCTTATACTAGTTCAACTACATATAAGCTGAGACAGGTTTTTGGAAGGGTGTTAAATGCACTGCCCATCTCTGACTCACTCTGAGTGGCAAGTTGCTAAAGGCAGGCAACCAGTGCCTTAGCAAGGCACGTGGGCTGTGAAACTTCCACCTTATGCTGTTTTCTGGGCCTTTGATACTGGCTGCTGTTCTTTCTGCACTAACCAAGGGATGACTGTGCCTTTGTCCCAAACACAGAAGCCCTCCCTCAAAAACAGAGTGAGCCACACTGTTGGGAGAGGACTGCACTTGCAAGTAAAAAAAGGGTCAGAAGTGTGAATGAGGGGACACTGAGTGAAGGACCCCTTTAAGAGCCCTCACCAAGGGAAGGTGTCCCAAAGAGGGTTATTAGTGGCCATGTGCTTTTTCTCAGTCCTCTGCTTAACATATATGAAATGAGAAGTGGGGAACAAAAAGCAAACCCCAGAGTGGCTGGGATAGCTGTGACTTCAGCAGAACCATTTTCTCCAATATTTTAAGCTCTCATGTTGGAAGGGATATAATTAACAAGAGGAGAGAGAAGTGCAACCAAAATCTCAGCATGATATTTTAAGGAATTGCTAGGAGATTTGGCTTCTGTTCCTATCTCAACCTCAAAAAGCCTGGACCAGTTTTCATCTTCAGAGGTGAATATGTTACTAAAATAGTATTTTAAAATTCTTAGAAGAATTGATAAAGTAAGAGGTTAGTTTTAGTAACTGTAATTTAATAATAGTGGGTGATGGGTTTCTAGAGACATTGATAGGACAGAGCTTAATGTTGGTGTCTTTGTTGTTTTACTCTGGGGTAATTTGACCCAAGCAGTGTAATACCTCTCTTTTTAATAACTACTTTGTAATTTTTTTCATTTCAATTTGTAGAGCAGTCCTGGGTTTTTTCAGATCACCAGCTATTTCTAGTACTTTAAAGATGCCCAAGGCTTAGCACTGTAAAAGGAATCTTTAGCTTGCAAGTGACTCAAAGAGATTGTGATTGAAAAAATGGAGCATAGGGAGAACTTTGGAATCAGTGTTACTCATTTTGCAGGTGAATGTTTCTAGATTATTAATTAAATGCTTAAGATGAAACTATTATGTTCTAGAATACTTCCCCATGCTTCCCCACCCCCCCGTA
>VXBX01008737.1:7376-33538 GCA_013400415.1 Scytalopus superciliaris | reverse complement strand
AAAGAGCACATCAAGCTTGGTGCTTATAATTTAAAAAATAGATCAAATGTTACACAGGAAGAAAACATCACACATACAGACCTCTTCCTGGGAGAAGGGTTAGAGGGGAATACAAACTACTGGTAGCTAAATTTCTTGATACTTTGCATACTGCTCTGAGGCACTGAGGTGTTGGTAATGGCAAAATGGGATCCTACCCAAAGCAGAACTGAAAGTCTGTGTATAAGTGGTTTAACACCATTGTCTGAGTCAGGTCAGTCTGGAATTAACTGTTGGTATGAGATTTATAGTTCCATTTGGTTGCACACCATTCGAATAATAAAAAATTCCCAAGAAATACATTTTAGATTTTGGCCATGTGCATTAGTTGCAAAGAAACTTAAATTTGCTTTACTGTAGTTTTACTGTAGTCTAAGAAAAATCTTTTAGGTCTTATATTTTAACATAAATCAGTGTGATAAAATGAAAGTGAATTGGTTTTGAAGCTGCTGAGTCTGCTGGTGGGAAAGTTCTATTCCTCAGTCTGATCTGTTAGTTCATTCTTGCTCCCACCAACTCCCAACACAGTGAGACTTAAAAAAAAAAAAGTTGTAAGTTTTGTTTATTGCCTTCTGTGTCCTCAGCTTGTAGGATTCATGTGCTATAGATTTGTTTTCTTTTTCATTGAAGATTCTTACATTTACAGGTTTGTATAATCTGGGCAATACATATATGACTAAAATGCATCATGAATTGACTACTTTGGGTACTGTAGCATCTCAGCACATTTACTTTATTCAATACAATGGAAATGGCCTAGTGGGTAACACTGCACACAGGCAAAGCCAAGTAAATGTTTAACAATGCTTCCAGTGGTTTGTAGAAATGTGTTTGTGTTGCTTCAAAATGGCCTTCTTCTTAGTCTGCTTTAAAACAAATATAGGTGTCTTTTTATATATATACATACCTACATATATGTGGGGAGTGGGTTGGCTCAGTTGGTTAGAGCATGGTGCTAATGAAGCCAAGCTCATGGGTTCAGTCCCCATACAGGCCATTCACTTAAGAGTTGGACTCGATGATCTTTGTGGGTCCCTTCCAACTCAGAATATTCTGTGAATATATGAGCTCTAGCTCCTGGCTTGTTTGTCTTACTATTTTTTTAATATCTTGGAAAAAGCAGCATAGATGAGTTTCTGAGAATAAAACAAAATAAATTTCTCTTTAAGCCAAGGACATGAGCCTTTGCTAGTGGTATTTCTTCTTCTCACCTCAGTTTAGTGAAGGGGAAAAGATGTAGTGATAGAAAAGACAGAAGGCATCCTCTTCCAGGAAAGCACCAATCTATTGTCCAGTGAAACTGAAAAGGAAGTTGCAGTGATTGAGATGGTAAATTAACTCAATCAGAAGAACAGCAGATGGGGGAGGGTAAGTACAGATGTTTGGATAGGGAAATGGAAAGTGGAGTGGTTGGGTAGCTCAGAGAACAACTGATTAATTCCTTGTGCTGAGAGGATGCATTGTTTACAAATAATAAAGATTAATTTAAGAGGAAAAAAGTTCAAAGTCCTTTTGTGTGTAAGTTTCTTCTTTTAAAACTTCAAGGAAAAGGTGAAGTTTATTTAAAAATTCTGGATTTATTTTAGATGATAGAAGCCAAAATTTTGTCTTTGAATGATAGAAATGTGTAGCTTCAGTCATGCTCACTTGTCTTTCATCATGCAGCCCAGGGAATAGGCAAAGCACAAACACTTAATGAATTCAGGAATTTAATTACACATTTCCTGGAGGAAGTAGGAACATATCTGCTGTGTCAGCAAAGAAAAAATCAAGTCTGTAGT
This sequence comes from Scytalopus superciliaris, assembly GCA_013400415.1. Taxonomy (NCBI): domain Eukaryota; kingdom Metazoa; phylum Chordata; class Aves; order Passeriformes; family Rhinocryptidae; genus Scytalopus; species Scytalopus superciliaris. The sequence continues at coordinate 31,718 of VXBX01008737.1, read as the reverse complement.
GACTGCAAAGTTATTGTGAACTTAGTATCAATTGCAAAGCTCAACCAAAGTAATAGCTTCATCAGTTGGTGCTAATAATTTCTTACAATGAGGAGTCTAAGTCTAGAAATTAAGGTGAAAGCCATATAAGAGTTAATTTCTTCAGACTAGTTTTTGGAACAACACAAACACATCTATGAGAAAGTGAGACCTGACAGAAGAAATCCAGAGTTTTAGTAGCATCGTGTGGAGTGCTTGTACATATGTGCATATATATGTGTAAATAAAACTTGATAAATCTCTGGTGTTAGCTGTAACTTGTTCAAATTACAGTGAACAGTGTTACTGGGAGGAATGAGGGGGTGCAGTAATTCCTGAATACATCAGCAGTCTGTACAGTGCTGTGACTAAACATGCATTAACAGTGCTTGCTTTGGTAGGAGAATATTGAGTATTGGAACCCTGTCTTGGAGACTATGAGAGTTATATTCCCTTTACTGTGGATCACTGTGCTCTCTGTGATATCCTTTTTATCTTGTGTTTCTTGTTAAAATAAATCATAAACCTGCTGTGATAAATGGCCTAGCAGGAAACACCTTGGTACCCTCAGTGTCTTAAAATAAGAGGTGAAAGAAATCTTTGCCAAAAGGAAGCCGATAAATAGTTGCCTTCTGCACAGAGGGATTGGACTGAGTTATACCATTCTGCTTCAAGGAGGAAGCTAAGGCAGAAATATGTAAACAGTTTGTTCAGGTCTCTGTAAAAGCTTCAGATACTGTAGCTTAAACCCCCTCTTCTCTGTCTTTACTTCTGCAGACAGGTGGCTGTAACCTCGCTCTTGAAAAACTGAAGGAAAAGAATGAAATCCCATAAAGTAGATGTACTTAGGAGTAAAAAAGGACTTGAAACAAAAGGATAGATTGCAAGTGACTAATCCAGTGTTCAAGGCCACTAAGTCAAGAGCCTGAGAAAACACTGAATATGGTTTGATTTGGGAGGAAGAAGTGCATAATTCAGAAATCTGGGTTTGATCAGTTTATAGATCAAATAGATAATGGAAATCACCCTGCATCAAGATAGATTTTGTTATTTCTGCACCTTCTAGGCCCTTTCTTGTTTTTATTTTGTAATGCTACTCCTCAGAAATGTTTCTGTCATTCTAAAATTACCACAATACAAATTCTTGTTCATTTTATCCACAGCTATAAACTGTAACACTAGAAGTACTTTTGTCATTAGTATGTCTTTGAGAGTTTTATGACTGTGCTCATACTTCTTTCTAAGTTAATATTGCTTGGTATTACTGAGGAAATACCTTGTGCAAAACCTGCATGGATATGCCCTAACTTTTACTTGGAAAGGGTTGTTATGACCTTTTCTTTGAGAGAGTCTATCCATATTTTTTGCAGCAGATTTTTGGATATTTGACAGGAGCACTTGAACTACACAAGAGGGGTTTTTTTCCCCATGACTGCCACTCATGTTTGTCAAGGCTATAAATATTAAAGAGAAGGATTTCCCTTTGTGCAGTTACATGCCTCTGAAAACTTAGCAGCAGTTGCAGGCATTGCCTTGGAAGTTGGAGGGAGCTCTCAGATCAGTTGTGAGAGTGGAGGCGTAAGGGTAAAACTGGTCTCTGTCCTCAGCTGTGCAGTATAGTCATGTAGATATGGTAGATTTTCCTTTTCCTTGGAATGGGGGAAAAATGTTACAGTTGGAACATGGGTATAAATGTCACTGTTCACTAAAATTTCTGGACTCCAAGAGACTGTGATGTGTAAAGAAACTTCTTGTGAGTAAAGTTATGCCTGTACCCCGGGGCACCACCAGCAGTGTTGTGTCAGTGCCAAAGTTTGCAGGCTTGAAGCTTAGTGGGAGTTTATGCAGGTGCTGTTTGCATTCAAAATCATGCACACAACCTGAATTCTCACACCTTGAGTGCTGACATTCTCTTCACGTACATAGAAAATGCAATCCTCATCACAGTCACTGATTAAATTCTGGCAATATAAACTCAAAATTTAGTCAAGGGCAAATTTAACACTTTCCCATGTCCAGCTTACATCTCCTAAACTTTTTGATGTAGGATATTCTACAAATCAGGGACTACCAAGAGTTGAAAAAGGGAAATTCCTGTGTTTGCACACATTGTCTCAGATCTCTGGTGGAGCCCTGCTTCATTGTTGTAGTCTATTTATGCTTTCCTGCAAGTTCTGGAAATGCTGAGACTGCAGAAAACAAGAGTGTCGTTCTCAGCAACTGTACAGCAAGTTCTATTTTAATCACTTTCATCAACTTTATCCTACAATGAAAGCTGTGTACTGTATCTCTTCACTGGGGGGGGAGGAGGGGAAATTTAAGTTGTACTTAAGCCCTGTTCTGATATCTGATTTACATATGGAAATCATAAAACTAAATATCTTAAACTGTTCTATGACTGTCAGAGCATTATCAATCAATAAATAGTAGGCTGAATAGTTTTGCACCAGCAATTAAAATACAAGCCTGTCAGTACTGCTTCTTTGTCCATGGATTCAAAATAGGAAAAGAAGATAGGAAATGTTAGTTTGCTTTCCAGAATAACAGCATCACAACATGAATTTGGTGATAAGTAGAAAATTCAAGTCTGCTCTGGATTCTGGAGAACTGAGTATTTTGTCTCCCAGGAATTTTCTATTGCCTTGTTTAGGTAGTTTGACTAGGAAGCAGTTAGGCACTGTTGGTATTGATACAGATACTGCAGTAAAAAGTAAATCTATACCCTGGCTGTTTTGCCAGGTTTAGAGTTGTTCTTCCTAGGAAGGTGTACATGTTCTTAGCTTTTGTATGAAAATAAGGTTTTGACTGAAACTGACAACTCCCAGTTGGCTTGTTCAGCTGACAAATACTTTCCTGTAATATGGAAGTATCAGTAAGGAGGCATTGCTGTTAATGGGACCCTTGGGCATTAAATTAGGAAGAGTTTTAAATTTCACTTTCAGCTTAAAAACAAACAAACAAAAATGTTTACAAAGTTTAATTGTAGCTCAATAAATATGAACTAATGTTAAATATCAACATTAAATGCCATTCTCCAAAGTACTTCAGAAAGTGATGCTTCTATTTTAATGTCATAGGCTGTACTGTCATTCAGGCTTCTGCTTTAGTGCTACTGCATTGTTCTGCATTGGAAGTACTCTTTATAAAAGACATCTGAAGTTCAACTCAAGTGTTATGGATATTTAAATTCAGGATGTTAGAGGTTTTGATAATCTTAGTAGTTTTTAGAGGATCATAATATAACTTGCCAGATGTCTAAGTGGCTGTAAACTACCAAACATTGCAAAGAGGAGCTGAACCTACCTTGCAATACTGGAAAAAGAATCCCCTGTGTCCTAAACAAACACTTTGTCTCAGTGCGGTTTGTGTGAAGCATTTTATCTCTCAGAATGTTTCCCGTGTTTGTCAGATGGCTCAGCTCCAGAAGGGCTGTAACATAGTCAGCCTGTTCTTTTCTTGTATGCCTTGCTGATGACATTTTCCTGCTCTTCATTATTCAGGTCTGTAATAAGTGCTGTATTATAATTTCTGCTTCTCCCCTTCACATCCCTAATATATATATATATATATATATATATATTCATTTCTTTCAGATATCTAAATTCTTCCATGCTCCGTGTTTCCATGTCATATAGAACAAGGTTTTGTCTTTGTGTCCCAGGAACTCAAAATCTAATTTGAGCTGAAATGGGACTTCAGGATTGAGCTGCTCTAGGACTACTTTTTAAAAGACAGCTTTTGATATTATCCTCTGTTTCTCTCTGGGTGCCTGAACATAAACCACACATGGTAGATACATAATCTAAATCCTGTTTGAGTTTTTCTTTTTTTTAAAAACTTTTCCCCTCCTGAGATTAAAGTAAGAAAACTATATAGTTAACTGTTATTATGAAATCACATTTTCATTCTGAAGAAATTCAGAATCTCCTGTTATTTTCCTGCACATGACATGACTTAGGCCCAAATCACAAAGTTCTTTCCATAGCCAGTTTCTTGTCTAACATGTACCACACTTAAGCCTGTCTGTGGCTGCTTTTCTTCATGTGTTTCTGCTGCATTCCCCTGCATCTCTTAGCAGTCTCCAAAAACTTGATAACCCTGTAATGTAACATAGTTTCATTCTTCTTTTGGGGGACTTTGCAATCCCCAAGTAATTGTATCCTAAGACTCTTTTCTAAGTGTTCCTGTCTAAGCTTCAGTATGCATCTAATATAACTGTAATTTAATCTGAGTATTTGTTTTTCCTAATGTCACTAATACATTGATTCAAGGCTATAGAGCATGAGTGTGTTCTGTATCTATTTTAGTTTAACTTAGTCTGACATATCTTCCAAAACAGCAAAAAACAGCTAAGATTTTCCTGTTCTATTAAAAGTAAACATCTTATCTTGGCTCCTCTGGATTTTTATATGTGTTTGCAGTACAATAAGTCTTTCTCATTATTAAATTTTTAAGAATCCTTTCTACAGTAATGTTTTAACTTAAAAAAAAATGTTTCTATTTAACTTAAGTTCTGTTTTCCAACCGTTTTATAATTTACTTTGACATATGAAATGTCATTGTTACCATTTCTTTGGGACAACATTGTGACAAAAATATTGATACCTTAAGCCTGGGAATCGTAAGTTATAAGTTTGTTAAGTATGCCATTTTTTTGTCACAGAAAAGATTCTTCCTGTACTGGCCATCTTAAATTTTCTTTAGCAGACCAGCAGCATGAATTAGTAACATTGCTGAAGTCTTCTGTTGAGCATCCAGTAGCAGCCTTGACAGTATTTTGGAGTACAACTTGATGCATTGCTGGCCAAAGGGAGAATTTGTCCTAGCAGTAGTTGTTAGGATGGGCTGAAGGTTAAATTGTTATGACAATAACCACACTTAGAAACCTAATCTATTATTGGAAATTTTTTTCCTGGATGTTACTATAGGGAAGGGAAAGATTCCTTTGGAACAACTTGTACAGTAATAAAAATGTAAACAGACTGTATGTAATGTACAGGACAGGTTTAGACATGGATTAATCAGTACAGCAATAACAATAAAATGCATGCCTGCTTCTTGTGATGTCCCTGAAAGCAAAGTGACTTTGGAACTGCTTTGTCAGGCAAGTCTGAGCCTATGGAGGGACAACAGAAAGCCCCAGGTACAATTAACATGAAAGATACCAGGCAGCCCAGCAGGCTATGGGAGCAGATGAGTTTCATTTTTATTTGCACATGTTTCATGCCCAGAGCCTTCTCAAGAGGCAACTCACCATTTCTTGCCTGATGGACAGTGGGTATCTTTCTCCTAATATGTTAATATTTCTCCTTTCGTTTTTCCTTTTCCTAGAGCCCTTGGAGTTTTCTACTTGCCAAGTCTTAAAAGTCTCCCTTCCTTCCTACTTTGTGGAATTTAAGGAATGATTTTTAGATGACTATTTCCTTTGAGGTACCTAGAAGAGTATTCTTTTTTTCTATCTTTGCATCAGGTCACTTTTATATTCAGTCCATTTGGCTCGCTGATGCAAAATGCATAGACTAGGAAGCATCTCACTGAATAGCTGCGAGAAAGAAGCTGCTATGCCAAATTAGAGAACTGGGATAATCTGATTCAATTGCACGTGTCTGTAGGTCAGGGAGTTTTATTTCTCTTTCAGAAGCTTAATGTAAGTATATACTTCTGAAAGATATCTAAACTTACTTAAAAATTGAAGCAGTGACATTGATTTCCTCTAGTAAGAGCTTTCAGAGTTTAATTTTCTTGCTGCCAGGAAATGGTGCCTCTGCAAGATACATTTGTGTAATGTCAATTTCCATTCATTACAGTTTTCTGTGAGTTATTTATGAATCTGAAAAAAATCTTAATTTTTTTCCCCCTAAATATTTGCTTCTTTTTAGACATCTTAATGAGTCTTAGGAGTGTGTTTATATAAAAATATATATGTATGTGTATGTATAGATGCAAAAAAATCGAGTAATCTCTCAACTTCTATAATTTCCTATACTGAGGTTTTTAAACTGTGTAATGAGGCCCTTTTCTTTATCAAATCAAATGAGAGCCATAAAAGTCCCTCCAGTATTTCCAAATAACTTTGGACACCAGGAAAGTAATCACATTCTTAAACAGCCAGATTGGCATAGTGTATGCAGGAGAGGTGGTTGTTTCTTTCACTTGATATTTCTACCTTTATATATTTTAGACCAGATTAGCCTTCTAGGCAACTCAACCACACTAAAAAATACACAGTGGAGCCTGATCTGCAGTTCCCAATGTTCTTTTTTGGAAGGTAGGGAAGGACTTGAAGAGAACTATTAGATCTATTGAGATGCCCCGGGGAAGAACCAATTACTATATCTAGGCTGTGCATGTGACGTTTATCTGACTGTTTTAAAGATTACCAGCAGTCCAGAGTATACAGACTCTGCTGTCGCTTCTCAGTCTCCTCCTCTTTATGTCAAATGTCTTTGTGGTGTTTTGGTTTTAATGTCTGTACTCAGTCCCTCTTTTTCAGTTGTCTTTTCTAGGCATCTGATCACTTTTGTCAGTGGGAATACAGGGGACAGCTTTCAGGTGACACCTTTGAGGTGCACTGGCCAAAGTGATGTGGTATTCCTGCTGAGAACAGAGAGGTTTGCTTCCTCTGTCTTACAAGCTAAATTACTCTGTATGAATCGCATCAAGGTTTTGTTGGTTTTTTTCATGTTGACCTCATGATGCCATGATCCTTTATAATTTTAACTCTTTTCAAGCAAAGAGCCTCCAGTGTTTTGTTTCCCTTTCCTGTCTTTGTACAGTTAATACTTTCTATTGGAGAGTCGTAATTCTTTTTCCTAAGAGTTGCATTTCCTTTTTTTAGGTGATTTCTCCAATTTGTCAAGCAACTTTAGAAGTTCAAGTTTGTCTCTTGAGTTCCCTCAGTCCTTACAAGGTTTATATTATGGGTTCATTAATGTAAGCATTCTGTCAGTTCTTTAATTCAGGCCACCATCCTGTGTTGAACCAGATTTAGGGGGCCTTTGCTGTGGAATCCCACATGGTATACTCTCTCATGCTGGCAGTGAGTCACTGATGGAGTGCTCCTTCAGCATAGGACAGTTTTCTGTTCATGTTGCTGTAATCTCATAAAGTTTCCTTAGCTCCAAGTCATAATTGCAACGCGTGCCAGTGTCTTCCCTTGTTCAAACACATTATCTGTTGTGGAAGACAAGTTTAAAAGGTTTGTTGGGGATCTGTCCTCAACATGCATGTCAAACTGAATTCTGCTTTGCACTCAGTTGCATGTTATTGTCCAGGCACTTACAAAGTTCTCTGCCAAATTTTGTTTTTTCTTTTTTTCACCAGGTTTTTCAGGAATTGAAATTCAACTGGCTCAACTGGTTCCTTTTTTACTTCCTTTTTTAAGTGAAAGCACTGTCTTTTGTGTTTCTCTAGTTTTTGGTACTTTGCCCATTCTCCATAAAATCTTGAAAACAGCACTAGCCCTTTCAGTCAATTATTTATATATTTAAGGTGAAATGTAAGTAATCTTTTTAATTTTCTGAGCTTCTTTAATTCTCTCTAGACTGACTTTCTGTCTTCTAGTCTTGACAATTTGTGTTGATGTCTAGCTTTGAGGGTTAAAAAAGGAAATTCAGGTGGTTTTGTATGAGTAATGTTGTTGTTTTATTTTCCATCCACATATTCTCATCTCTGAATTTCAAAATTTTTGCTTTTAATTCCATGTTAGGAGGACAATAGATGCTGAAACACTGAACCTTCCGAATTTCTGAGGTTTTGGCAGTCTTTTTATCTTTCAGAGCTGTGTAGGTGTGTGTTCCATGATACAGCCATATGTCCTTCTGTTGTTGCCTATGTCACAACATCTTATTAGGTCCTAATTGCATATGCTAGTGGAAATAGCGGCTATACCAAATAATTCAAGTTATTCTTGACCATTAACAACATAGACCAAAATAGAATAAGCAAGCAAGGATAACGTTGTTTCCAAGTGGAATATGGACAGAAGATCCAGACAAGGATTTCTATTAAGGTAGTATCAGATTAGTTTGGTAATATCAGATTAGCTTGGCCTTGACAGTTGAATGCTTTAACTGATTGTACCATGGCTTGTACTTATTTTTCCTGGGGAAGCAGTGATGTGCACTCTCTTTTTTTTTATTTGCTTTGAATTATTATTTAGATCTACTGAAAGAGCAAGAAGTCAGCTATGGCTTTTGTAGCTGAGACCAGTTTCCTTGTCAGGAAAATGCTTTTATTTAAAAAATACGCGTGTTCACACACATATGTTCACACAATTTATGGTTAGCACAAAAAGTTTAAAGCCAGATCTCTGAAATACAAACTTTTATGGAAGAAAGTATTTTCAATTTATGAATAGCATCTAAAGAGTGCAGTAGGCCCTCTGTTTATCAAGCAGATATGAATTGTTTACCAAAGCCCTAGTAATTTACAATTAGATGAATTATAGAAATCTTTCAAGATATTTAAAGATTAAGATTTTTTTGGTTTATGTAGGCACATTCAAAAAAGTGAATCTTGAATTTTCAGAATTTGAAAAAGAACTAAATTTTCTTGGCAAAAAATGTCCTGTTCAAAGTAAGTATAAAAGTTCCCTTATAAAGGAATGGTTGCATCATGTTAATTTAAACTCTCAGTAAAACTGTAAATACATTGAACTTTTTGAGATACCATTCTATATTTTTCTTCTAATCTTTGTAATGTAATTCTAGTTATTAAGTAAAAAGGAAAATATCCCTTCTTTACAGAAGATGAGTGAAGCCTATTTGTGATTCTTTCCTTCTTCATTTTCTGTAAATCCTCTTCTCATCCAGAATTAAATCCTTTGTAGCCACTCTTTATTGTAATTTTCTCCTTGTGCTTACCCAGACAAGAATTATTCTCTAGCAGTCAAGTCATGTGCCCTAAGACTGGGCTGGAGGACCGAAGAGTCTGGAGGAAAGTGCCTCGTTGGCAAGGCTGACACTTAAAGCAGAGCCACCTGTACTTGTATACTCTGTCACAGCTGCACAGGGCTGGGCCTGGGAAGCAGGGCCTGGGGTAGAGCTCAGGCTTCCCCCATCAAAAACAAACCCCTGGAATTCTGTAATCCATTAGGCAGGTGTGCAAAGAAGATGGTATTCCTGGAAAGAGGCTGCTTTGCAGGGTCTTTTAGATGTTAAAACACAGTTGCACAATGAATTACTCGTGCCAGTCTTGGCTATGAAAAGTGTAATTTATGGCTGGAGTTGAACTTGTATCCGTGTTAGTTCTCTTGTGCCTCAGGTAAACAAGACCTGAATTTCTAAGCTTGGCAGATAAAACTCCCTTTACCTCTCCCATTTTATGAAGGAAGAAGAGCAGCATATCACACAGGCTTTCTTGACTACTTTAAAGACTGTTACAGATTTATTTAAACTTTTGTGCTACACTCATTGAGCAATGAGGCGTATGTTTTGGAATCATATAACCAATGTCTGCTAGGCAGTTGGTGTTTTGAAAAATTATATGCATGAAAGTATTCTTATTTTGCAAGTGTTTATCATAGATAACATTTCCAAAGATTAATCACAGAATATATCAAAATTTGCTGTATCATTTTGAGCTCTTACCACACAGACTATCCAACAAGCAGATTTCTTTGTTTTTGAGGTTTATGATTTGTCAGCTCTAGAACTTTCTTGTTGCACCTGAAGACACACAGCAGAGAGAGCCATTTCCCTTTCTTGCTTTGCTTACTCATTTCTCTCAAACCATATTACTACAGGTCAGGTAAATGTTTTGCTTTAGAAGGTATATTACCATAATTGAGAAATAAAGGAGGCTGTTTCTTCAACAAACTTTTTCGATGTCCATGTAATGGCTCAGTGATGATTCTTGAGTTTATTTTCTGTCCTCCCCCATTTATACTCATTGTTTGAAATAAGCTTTTCAACAATAAATTGACATCAATAAGCCAGCAGAATCCTGGGAATGCAGTTACAGAGAGCTGTATGCTAATTTTGAATTACAAGTAAACAACATGCCAATTATGCATATTTAAATTTGCTATTTTGGAAGCTGAGCTTTTCATACATTTCTTTTCTGAAGCTGAAAAGGGACAGAACTTGGAATCTTCCAGTATTGATAGGCAGTGTGAAATTCAACTACTTAAGCTTCAAACCTGTAGTTTTCATGTTTAAAGCCTGGAGTTACTTGCACATATTTCCCATGTGCTTTTGTTAACCTAATGATTACCCCTAGTGAATTTATGAGGATGAAGAATTGGAATTGAATTTCTGTATTATAATGTACTCCTCCAGAGTCTCTTATCAGATGGTAAAGTGCTTACACTTTCACAAGGAAACCACAGCAGTAGCTGTTCCCAAGCTGACTTGACAGTACTGCAAGAACAACGTTTGCATAGTTTTGTCAGTAGTCTGTTTTGCAAGTGTTGTTCCATACACAATCCAGCTCATCAGTAAAACATAAGCTGCTTTGAGTCCAGGTGTAAATAAATGTACACTGGGTTATAAAAGCTTCTTATTCATTTGGTTTTATCTCATTCTTGTTTATGCCGTTCATAAACAGTGTTTTAAAAGGTACACACACAGCTTGTGGCAATTTAACCAAACCCATTTTAAATAATCAGTAGCAATTTAACTACAAATACTGCATATGGCTAAGGCCATGGAAAGTCTGCTTTCTCAGGAATCTTGTCTTCTCTCACAATACAGCTACCTGCTGAGCATAGCAACTTGCACGAATGCTCACTGCTTTTGACTGCTGTTAGTTCAGTGAACTCTCTAATGGAGTAAGAATAAATCTGGTGGTCATACAGGATTGATCAGTATCAGCAAAGCCGTTTTAGCTGCTTGAAATCCAATACAATTTCTAGTTTTGTATGGTAGTTAATGATGCAAACAGAGTGATACTGCAGGTATGCATGTGGGATATAGCTTGACCTTCTTTATGGCTGAGTGTCTTCCAGGAGGCATAGACCTGTTTCTCACTTTGCCTCAAAGTGTACTAGCTCTGAAATGGTTAAAACAGTGTCATAGCTACAGGACTTGTGCACCAAAGCTGGCTTGTGTTCAGACACCTTCTTGCACTGACTCTCTGTATATGTGCACTTTAGACTTTTGGACCTGGATGAACTTGCAAGCTCAGCGGTACAACTGTATAAAACTTTTTTTTTAAAAAAAAGCTTTTGTTTGTAGACTGAATATATTTCCTATGGCATCACTGAGTTACAGTGCAAGGACAACTGAATAGTGCTGCTTGAACACAACTCCATTTTTAAGCAGATGTAAAAGAACCCTTTGAGATGTAAACTGTAGGAAAAGAATTGCCTCTCCTGATGGTAAGGTAAGCTTTCATTTTCAGATAAGTACAGTGCTTGGACGAAGAAAATCAGTGCATTTAAAACCAACAACAGTAATAAATAATAATCTCTATCAGATATTTGTACAGGGGAATTTCACATTGAATTTGGTTACATATGTAGGGTTTTTTCCTTAATGGATTACTATACTAATTCATATTATAGTTTGACAAACAACAGATTTTAGTCTTTTTCCCTAGGTATTAATTTATTGTTATTATGCTATGACAGCTCCCAAACATCATAGTCATTGACTGGGTTCCCACTGTGGTAACTGCTCTAGCCCGATGTTTTCTTTCTGCCAGTCTCCAATGAGATTGTAAGTTTGTAAGTAAGAAAAAAGTGCCTTTCTAAGACTTCTCATGGGAAATTATTCTGTGTACATTGAAGTACCTGATCATTCCCTCAAGCTGAGCCATAATGATGAATAAGAAACCAGTTTAACAGAGAAGAAAACTGATTGACAAATAAGGGTGGAAATAGGGCTTATGTGCATGACTATAGGCAAAATGGTTTAATTTAAGGAGTTCTTGAAAGGGGGCAGGGAGTCCTAAGTTACTTTTAGGATGAGAGAAAAGGGCTAGTAACATTGGGTGTTAAGAGACTTACAGTTTTCCAGTAATCATCTTTCTCTGTGTTTACTATGCTGTTGTACAGACACATCTGCCGCAAACGCTCACAAATTAGTCTGAGGCGCCAGTGAAGGGAAGGGTGCTCATCTCAGCTACCACACTGTCTGTCAGAGCTGCACTCAGCACTGTTTCCTCCTTTTTCTGCTGGAAGATTGATTTTTGTTGTCATGTACATTCAAAGATGAACTACTGGTCGTGTCCTTGAGCTACCACTGGTGCAATATGTAGCTGTTGTGTGGCTGTACATGCTGACTGGTATTCCACTTGGCTTTCCTAAGACAGCCACAGCATTTTGGAAGGTCCATGTAAATGATCATACCCACTGTGGTATGTATCAAGCTTTTACCAGTCTGAATTCTTTCCTTGGGAACAGACTGGAGGTAACAGCTAAAACAAATTGAGCATACCATGGGACATTAAAAAAGGTCTTTCCTTAATGTTACAGCAGACTGTTCTGTAGAGCCACATGTTGAAACAAGGTGCAGGAAAGAGAGCTAGTGGCCTTTCTGGGAACTTTGTATGTGTCTCTTCCTTTCCTTTGAATCAGACTGTGCCTCCAATTTGGCTCTTTTTAAGGCACCACTGGCTGTCACAATTGACAAGAAATGCTGCTTCCGTCATGTGGAATCACTGTCAGTTTCCTTCCCTTAGCTGAATGTCTTGTCTCTTTCCCTTTGTGCCTACCTTGACTTTCATAAATTCAAGTGCTTTGAAATTTTTTAGGTGCTTACATCTGACCACCTGGACCAGCTCTAACTGGAGGCCTTTTTTCCCCTTCCCCATCACATCCTCCTATATGTCTTTTCATCTAGAAGCTGGTGGGGATCCTTTTTGCTTTTCCTGTCCCTTTAGATTTGATGCAAGATCTTTTCCCTTTTACCCTGAGTTTGCTCCCTAAGAGAGTTAGAAATATCCTTTCACACTGACTCTGTAAAACTCCTGCAAAAACCCTATTGTTATCCATCCAACCATCCATCACTTATATCTCACACTGGTTGGAGTCTGGACTTCCACGCTTTTGTTTCACCTCTACCCATGAAAACTTGAGAAGAGTTTCCACACACCCCTTCCTTTTTTCAAGTGTGACTAGTTTTTTGAAATCTGAACATCATGCACTTTGGGGAAGTCTTGCTTGGAGACTCATTGGCCCTGCTACTGTGTGAATTTTTCTAAGTATACTGAGGGTCCTCAACAAGACATTTATTGAACAGCTGTGTATTTTTGTTTCCCTTTGTGTGTGCCTTGAGAAGCTTGCTGATAATCATCTCTGTTCTTTGATGTGATGACATCTGTTGTGTGAGGAAAAAAATATATGGGCTTTCCAGGATGTAGGACAGGATTGCTTTCTGTTTGCAGAGTTCATGTGAGCAGGGAATATGGATATACTTATAATAAATTGCCACTGAAAGAAACAATAGAAGAGAGCACAGGCAGAAAGTTCCTTCTGAACTTAAGCTACTGCTAAGGAAGCACAGAGATGGACCTCTTGCTGGGCTAACTGGTCAAGGGAGGTGATTGTCCTGCTTTACTCTGCTGGTGTGGCCTTACCTCGAGTCCTGTGAGCAGTTTTGGGCACCACAATACAAGAAGGATATAAAGCATCTAGAGAGTGTCCAGAGGATAGCAATGAAAATGGTGAAAGGTCAGGAGGGGAAGCTGTATGAGAAGTGGCTGATGACACTTCACTTGTTCAGCTTGGAGAAGAGGAGACAGCAGCACATTGGTCATTACTTATTTTCTTCAGTAACAGAGGTTGCACAGAACAAGTAGAACATTTAGTCCCCATCTTCTGAGGCAAAGATGAAATAACTAACTTGCTGTCCAAGGCCATTACCTATCTGTCTCTGAAGAAGTAACCTCTCCCTGATAAAGTAACTAAATAGTGGGGCATAATAATACTAAAAGTCTTTCTTAGCAATATGTTCTTGATAACTGGTGGTGTGTTAAATTCTTCATCAGTTAGAAAGTTTTGTATAACACTGAAGTGTCATTCTGTGTTCACAGATCCATTCAAATAATGGTATCAAGTAAAATATTGTTCTTAATAATAAGGATACTCGAGCACTCTTTACTTAGGGAGTCATGGCACTTCTGTCATTAGAAGCCTTTGAACAGGTTAGACAAACACCTGTGAGGATGACAAAGCCATAGTTGATTCTGTTGAAGCAGGAGGTTAGTCTTGAATAGGCTTTCAAGGGTCCCATCTATCCTTTTTCTACAGCTGGGATAATTTTGTAATTTCCTTGTGACTGTTTCCTAAGTATTCCTAAGTGTTCTTCATGGTGTGCTGCACAAATTTCTCTCAGAAAATTGCATTTTCTTAATGGTCATGGAGATTAAAACATTGAAGAATATGTAATAATTTTCTGACGCTTTCTCATTAGACCTTTTTGCACCCATCAGGTAAGCCAGGCAGAGTTCAAAAACCGTATATTGAAACTAAACAGCTGCTTACTTTACAAAGTTACCTCAAAAATAGCACAGCTGTTGGCTAAACCTCTTTATCACACCATTTTTCTCTGAAATCCCACTTAATCCAGAGCATGTATCTCTCAAGTAAGTTGTCTGACCAGTATTTCTTTTTCTGCTCTGGTATTTGTAGCAGTGGAGACTTTAAGGAGAGAATTTGCAATTTTGGTGGGGAGGAAAAAAAATCAACTAAAAATATTTAGCAGATGTTCTAAGGTTGTTCTTTCTTTTTTGAATAAAAATAGTGTTGTAGCTTTTGTAACAGCAAATCAGACTTGTGGGGAAAAGTACTTGCTTTTCTTAGACAAGCTCATAAAATTGATAATAGTAGATAAGCTTTTAAGCCTGATCTGAAGTAGAGCTTGCCCCCTGTAGTTTTCCAACTGCTATAGTTGATATAATGAAATACATTATTTAAAAATAAACTTTGTTTTCTTACAGGATTCTTTGGTAAATATTTTGCAAACCAGAAATTGCATATTCACTGATCTTTGTGTTTACTCCAGTGGAATTTCTGTTCTATAACATTGTCCACATGAAACAGATTTCTACTTTTAAGGATTATTAATGAAAGATGTAGTATAGGAGAGATTAAATGCTGGTAAATAGGATTTACTCTCTTCTAATTTGGGCAGAACTGGGGTTTAGCTGTTTCTCTAAGACACTAGACAGTTGAATCTACGAGTTCCAAAGATTTAATTTTCCTAGCAGTTTGCCAAATAAGTAGGCAATATCTATTGGTTTACAAAAGAAGGTACACAGGTGTTTATGACTTCTTTCAAAGGGCTTGAATTTTTCTTTTTTTCCATTTCTTCCAGAATTTAAATTCAGTTTCACTGTCCTGTCCAGGGAGCTTTAAACTTTTCCAAAATGAATTCATAGTTCTTGGCTATAACAACAAAATTCTTCCTGATGGAAATAGGTATGCAGAAAGGAAGATTGCTGGGTTTGGAAATGTTGTTTAGAAAAACTGTTCTTCAGAGCATGGTATGCTAAATTACCACAATAGAAAATGTACTCTTTGAAGGTATTCTTGTTCTTTACTCAAGTTTTCTGTATGGAAAATTGCAGGGGGGGGTGGGAGGAGGCACCCCAAAAGCCCTATTTGTATGTTGCTAGGCAACACAGTAAATAATCTTCATGGAATAACCTTAAGTCTGTTCAGAAGCTTGTCGTATTTGTGTGGCTGTGCTGTGTTTACGCATGCTGCCTAGGTGAGATCACTGGCTTTGCAGTGTGATTGGTACGTGCCATGTTATTAGCAGCTCGGCTGCATGGGGATCTGGCTATTCATAAATGCCCAAATAACATCATGAGGTTTCAGTGAGGGAGCCAAACTGCACGTTTTTAGATCATAACCCTCTACCTACGTGCATTGGAGCAGGGGACCTGTGACTGATACTCTTAAGGAGTGTCAATGAGGCAGCTGCCTGACTGCATTCAGATGCAAGGTGTTTTTTCAGCTTCTTAGGTTTTCTGAGCTTCACTTCATCCTTCACAGCCCTTGCAGAATGGCAATCCAGTCCTTTCTATTATTGTGTTAAACTGGTAGAGACACCAACAAACAGGGAGACCCAGCTGTCTTACCTATGGTGACTCTGCAGCCCAAACAGAAATAAGTACCAAGAAACCCTCATTTTTTTCAGTAGTAGAAACTGCACAAAAGAGTGATGACCTTTAGGGAGGGATTGGTTTTGCTAAGTTTATTTCTACATCCTCAGTGTGAATTCCCTGGGTATGTCATCCAGAGTAAGGACTGGATGGACCATGAACATGTTGATGCAAAATGAATAGTCACAAAGGTGTTTTGATGACAATATCCTTCTTACTGTGAAGGATATAGAACCATACTTAAAAAATGCAATGAATGCTCTTGAATATGGAGAGAATACAGTAACCAGATAACAAGTGTATGATGAAGTCTGTTAAAGCAGGTATTCATGAAGAAATATTTGTCCTCAGACTTTAGCTTCCTCAATTACATGAAGCTAGGGGAGAGCAAGAAGATTGAGAAGATTGCTGCTACCATGGTAGTTTCATGCTCTAGCAGACTATTGAAAAACAGGGTTGTGTTGACTTAGTAAAACTGCATTTAAAAAATGAACTCTGCAGCCATAAGAGTTAAGAAAATGCATCTCCTACAGAATTTCAGCATTTTGTGTGGTTTATACAAATACAGCAAGTGATCTGATTGAATCTCCCTACAGCTATTGTATATTGATGTTTTTCATTTCCACCCTAGATTTGCATGGATGCAATGTACTCCCAAATGTGTGTGGCTTGGTTGTTTGTTTCTTAAGTATAACTTCACTTCCCAGTGGAATAGCTGTGCCCTTCAAGTAATATTCGAGTTATGTTTATGTAATTGTTTGTGTGATCCCTTGGAAGAAGCACAGGCTGATAAATATCACAGATAAGTAATCAGAATATGTTTACATCATGTTTTGCGGTGCTGTGTTGGACACATCCGAACTAGCTCTGACAGGCTGGTACAGTGCAGTGAATTTCTGTGCCAAGAGATAACCTCAGGTCCAGCCTTGCTGCCGAGCACCGTGCTACTGTTAAGAGCCCTGCACTGAAATGGTAATGCTGCTACCAGAGCGGGCATGTCAAGCAGTTCTCTTTGGTGCTGTGTGTCATGGCTAACTAGTCCCTGTTCAAATCAACGGCCCAGATTCTTATAGAGCTTTTTGCATAAGGCTCTTGTATCCTGCACGAGACCAAAGGAAGCAAATCAAATGTTAGACTATCTCACAGGCAAGGAAAACTAAGACAAGAGGTGTCATTGTACATTTTCGCCTTAAATGCTCTTTAGCTTTGGCCATTTTACAAAGGGCACGTCAGAAACAGGCAACTTATGTTACCAGAATAGGCTGGAATTTGAATGAGATAAGAAGGTGAGAAAGGACAGGAAAGGGATTAATGAGTAAAAAGAGCTAGTTTTGTGTTCCTGTCTGTGGTCTTATTTTCAGAAGTGATACATAAATTAAAAGCCATAATAAGTTTTGTGTAAAGTATAGTGTTACAGAATACTCTGGAGGCAAGAGAGATAAAAAAACCCTTAAGGCCAAGTTCTCATCTCCCACCCCCTCCTCCTCCTCCCAGAAATCCCCACTTGCCTCTCCATTGTCAATATTTACACTAGTTATACTGAAGATGTACAGTTATAAAAGTCTAACAGAGAATAGCAAGCTCATCAGTTGCATAAAGGAAGGGAAATACCTAACCATTATAGCATGCCTGGACAGACTCTTGCAATTTATGTCTCTCTTTGGCATCTGCTAAATGTAACTGATGGGATGGTAAATGCTGATTTTTATTATACCTCTTGACAAAAGGGAGAGGGGAGAGTGGGGAGACAGCGGAGCTCAAAGCACTTTACAAGTATTAGAGAGCCCACCTCACCAGCTGTGCAAAAGGCAGCCTGTTTTACCCCTGCTGTGTGTCAGGAGACTGAGATAAGGTTAAACACTATGTACAGAATTCAAGGCCGTGGTTTCTTTTTGCTTTCTTATCTGTACGGACTTTTCAATTGACTTTTAAGCCTTCTTACACAGGCTGTCTAAATCCCATCAACACTGTTTATAAATGGAGATTTCTTTAATAATCAGCCTTACCCAAACAGACAGTTTTTAAATTGCTGCTGAATGCTGTTGTATTCATTAACTCTTTTAGTTGTGCCAGCTGTCCACTATTTCTTGCCTTCTGAAAGGCTTTGAATCCCTCTTTTCTTTGGAACTTAACTGGTTTTGTTAAATTGTGTTAACAAGTACTTCTACATCGTTTGTCACTGGACTGTAGTGTTAATTGCAAAGTCGATGATATATCGATGTCTCTGAAAATCTGTGTGATAATTAGATGCTCTGTGTAACTGTGATTTATTGTATTTGTTCTGAAGAGGAAAAACAAAGGCATGTCTTTTTTTTTTTTTTTCACATGCCATAGATTTAATAACATATAAGGTTGTTTCTAAATAATGCTGCTGATTTTAGAAGGAAATTGTAGTAACATCCATTAGGTAACACTGAAGACTAGTTTTTGTCTGTAACCACTGCTGTATGAACTGCTGATGTAACCAGCTGGAATTGTCCCAAGTTTGGGTGAGTGTTTGTCCAAAGAGAGAAAACAAATACAGTAGCTGCAGTGGAAGGAATAGGTAGGCTACAATGTTATTTTCACAACGGATTTGTGTGTTTCTGTTTGCTAACAGCTGTGCTTAGTGATAAAATTTGAAAGTTCAATTCTAAGAATTGGATCCATCTGAACAGATTATACAGCAAAGCTCTCAGGCCCTTGGGAAGTATTTAGTTGCAGTTTGGTCACAAACTTAGGTAAAACCATGTCTTCCATGAAGTCCCTGCCCCATCTTAAACTTTCACTGTTTGAAACTTCAATGGCGTTTAATTACATACCAAACCTCACCCCCCAAAAGCTGCTTTTAGCCTGGGATATATGGTTTGCAGTCATTGCTGTTGTACTACACAGCAATTTATGAAGCTGCTGTCCTGGGTGAGTCCCTATACTAAGGGGGGCTGTCCTTCAGGCAGACAAGTAGAGTGATGTCTTTCCACAAGAGTCCTTGGACCTGTATGCTCTTTCTTGCTCTCCCCACCTAAGCCTCTGGTTTGCCATCCTTCCTTTCCAGAAACTGCCACTTCTGGCTTTGCACTCTCCCCTGTCCTAAGGACCAGTAGATCCAGCTGTCAGGCACTGGTGAGGAGTGCAGCCTGTTTTCTTCTACTTTTACATGGATATGATGTACAGAAAGAGTTTTCAACCTCTGCCTTTCGAGTTCTTCTGACGCAGAAGGACGTTGAGGTGTAATATTAGCTGAAAGAACTCCTGCATTTACTGAACTCATGCAAGTGTCAGCTTCATAATAACAAGCTCAAATCCAGATAAATTCTGCCAGACTTTCTGCTTCTTGAGGCAGTCCATACATTTTCAGCCTGCAAGTGGCTTTGATAATAAGACATCAGCAAAGTAATGACCAGCTCCTGCAGAGTGAGAAGTTCTTTTGAAATAGTAGCAACTTGTAGCAGAGCAGAAATCAGACTCTTGCACACTTTGATAGAAAGTGTTTGCAGGTGGAGGTTTAGAGGAGCACTGGGGGTCTGCTTTGCTTGTGGGATGTTGTCCTGAAGCTTTAATACATCACTCTAAGCCTTTTTACTTCTAGTTCTCCTGTCACTGAAGAACTGAACTAGTTTGGAAAGTAGTGGGGGCAGAAGAAACTGAAAACAATAAAACATCAGAAAAACAGCCTCCTGGTTTCTGTCTTCATGCTTGGTTTTGTATAACCCGAGTCAATGGCTTTTCATATTTGCACTTGCTGGAACTAGTGCATGCTCTGAAAGCAGAACATAGCCTCGTTCTGCATATGGTACCATTAAGTAATTACTGGTGCTCATCATAGCAGTGCCTGGAGTCAGGTCAGCAGGTGGGGCACAATTCAGTTAATTACAGCCCAACCAGGTTAACAGTAAGCATTTCAAGACAGGGTAGTAAGAAAGGGAAAATTGTATTTGTCCATAGTAGTGTCTGATTCTTTGAAGTTAGGTAGAGAAATAATGGCAGGGCAGGTAGAACAGTGGGAGAAATGAAGGAGGGCTGATGTATGGCGGAGGGAGTCCAGGCTGATGAGAAGGAAGTCAGCCTTTGACTAAATTGTGATTAGTGTGCAGTGATCTGAATCTAAAAGCCCAGCTGTTCTCTATACAGTCTTATCTCTTTCAAGCATCTTCAGTAACTGGCCTTTATGTTCTGAATTTTGGGACTGTATTTGTTGAAGGGGCTTTCTGCTAGGGAAGAACTTGGTGTACAAGCCTTATTGGTACATACAAAATAAACACATAGGTTGATATCATCTAAATGTGAAGAGTTCTCATATCTATGTTTGATTCATATTTAAGTAGAGTTCCTATTACATAAAATAGGTCATGAACCTGCTGAAATGTCTTTCACTGTGCACTCTTCTGAGTCGTCTAGCTGCACTTGGCTGTACTAGCCAGTTTGGAAAAATACTGGGCTAAGGAAACAGTTGGAAAATTATTTCACAGTAAGGAACAGAAGTGCTGATTCTTAGAAGTGCCACTTGGAAGTTAATTGAAAACCTTGGAAGCTTTCTTTCTGGGTCTTTCCCCACCTTTTCACATAATTGCAGCACTACTTTAAAAAGTTTTCAAAATAGTTTAAGGGGCACCTAAGATGGGATCCTGTGCTTGATGTAAACTGTTGCTTGTAAGCAGCAAGCCATGGAGCTCAAGTGCCCTTCTCCACAGGAACCATATGCTTTCCACGGTGATGTACACTTATGTAATGTTCAAAGTTGTTACCAGACTGAAAATATGTGCTGTTTCTTCAGGCACTTTGCTTAATATCTTCAAATCTGATTTGTTGACTCTAGTTGCCTTCATGTTCCTTTCACAATGTTCTGTTAGTTACAAACTTTCTGAGCAGCTGCCCACTCCCTTTGCCCCCTGAGACGGCTGGGAACGTGGGCTAAAGGTTGTAGATGGTCTGATCAGGAAGTTCACATTAATGTCAACTGCAGTTGTGTTGCTTCTCCAACAGTTGGTGGAAGTTTTGTGTGGTGAGAGGAGGAAAACATTTAGGGAGACACTTGTATAAAACATGGGAAAAATGGATGCAGCTGTATTCCTTCAAATCTGATGGTGACCAAAATAGCAGGATAAATGCCATTAACATTTAGTTGATACTTTGCTAGCTGACAGAGAATACATTAAATAAATTTGCTCTTAGAGGCTTTATTTACTGTTTAAAACCTATAATGTAAGTGCTGTTGCTCTATTCTGTCAACAAACTGTTCATAAAAAATGAATTACTATATTTTTGTATTTTGTTAAAAACATTTTAACTGTACATAGCTCAGTTAAGAATTTAGTAGGATACTCAAATACAAAATACTTTAAAATAGGCAACTGCCATCAAGAAAGTCTGTCTAAAAAGGAGTGGAAAAGGCATTTACTTGCCAAGTTCAGACCTCTGTTTCTACTTCAGCTTTTGATGATATTCATGACTTTTAAATAGGCTACAGCCTTTCCCATGGTCTAGGTGCTTGGGACTGAACATGTTTTAGCCACTGTTGACTGAGAATTGTTAGCTAGTAACTCTGAATATGAGGCTGATTGCTTTAAGACTGGCTTGGATACCTCTGTGCCCAGTGTTCCTTAGCATTGTACTTTTAGAAAAAAATTCTGCATAGTAACTTGTCTGTGGTTGTTCTCTCTTTTTTAATAGCTACGTAAATGTCAACAAGCTGGCACGCAAGGCAGCATAGCAGGGTGGTAGGATAACTGTGTCCAGTACCTTTCTGTCAGTCTTGTATCCACATCCCTTCTTAACTTAAACTCTCTCTTGGCCAATATTCATGTAATTGCTCTATACTCAGCCCTGGATTTGTGCCATCTAGCCCATACATGCTGATTACTCATTACCAGGCAGGCCTGTCAGTGCCTTAGGATGTAGTGTCCCCCTCTTGGGAAACTTGTGGCCGGTAAAGCTTTCTCAAAACAAAGGATCGTTTGTTGATATGTAGAGCAACAATTCAGAGACAAGAATATTAAGCCAAAAATCTAAATGTGTGTTTTGTTTTATGTGAATGTCTGTCTTGCTATGAGGCAGAGCAGGCAGTTGTGGGTTGTTTTTTTCATCAGTGAGTACCCATGCAGAGAGTTAGTCTGGTTTTAGGACTTCATAAATAGGGCTGTCATTACCCACACACATTCCTGTTTCTTCCACCCCTGCCTTGCCTTCCCCTCCCCTCCCCTCCTGGAAGGTTGTATAGACAAGGGAAAAAAGGAATTTGGTCATCTGGGGCTTCTGATAGCTGGTTACAGAGTCTCTGTAAAATGCTGAGTACATCACCCGGGTGTCTGATGTGTTTGGAGCAGGTTCACATTTCACGTTTTTTCAAAATTGGTTGATTTAACATCATGTATGGTGCTCACCTGGCCTGTGCCCATGTTACCATCCAGAAATGTGGGGCCCCTCTCCTGTGATTCCTCTTACTGAGTTTCTCTCTGTGAACCAGCTCCCCAGCTTGCCTCTAGCTAATTTCTTCTTCCATCTGCCCCTCAGAGCAGCCTGTGTATAAGGTTCAGAGCCATTGGGAGAATTTGCTGTTTTGCTGTCCAGTTGCTGTTTCATGTGAAACCGGGCAAAGTCCTCCAGTCCTAACATATTTGCTGTACAAGCTTATATGGAGGTTATCTTTCTTTCCTGTTCGGGTCAGCTTAGGCGTGGTCAGATGATTAATTTTGGTTGCTTGTACAAGACCATTTCCCTCAGCCAGGGCAATGTGCTGCCAGAAACAACCTGAAGTCTCAAGTGACCCCATTTTAAAACATTCCCTCCTAGCAATGTCTTGATTGTATTTCAGCAAAATAATTAGTGCAAGACAGCTACTAAGAAAGTGCCTGTGTGTGTAATGCTGCATTATTCTTCTGTTCTTCTATATTCTATGAATTTATTGAAGAAAATGTGGCCCTTGCATTTGGAAGAAAGAATATAGCTGATAATGCAGTATGAATTCAGGGACACAAGGTTTTATTTATTTATTCATACAGAGCAGGGAAGCAGCCTCTTAGAAACAATAAGAGGGGCCCAAGGAGCCCTCTCATTTGCCACAATTGAACCTCCCTTTCTGGATCCTGGTTAGTGCAAGCTCTACAATTCAGCTGCTGGCTGTGGACATACAAACACCTTACCTTAGCAAAATGACTCCCACTAGGCTAAAGTTTAAATCTAGACAGATGATCCCCAGGAGTCCTCTCTCTTTCCCTAGCCCAGTGCCTGAATTCTGCCCTGCCAGTCTATGCTGGTTCAAATCCTAATGTGAATCTTGACTCTAGTTTCTCTGTGAACCTCAGGTATAAGCTCACCAAAACGGATTTCTCCTGGACTCATCCCAATCTTTTTTGTTTTAGCCATTGTGCAGTGATCCTTGACATCTCCAGACCTACACTTTGCCAAGTAATTCCTTACTTGCTGCAGTTCTAAAGAGTTGGCCTCTGGCCCTTGTTGGCTACAATCCAGACTTAGTTTAGCCTCAGCCCTACCAGCTTCAGAGGAGTGTGATGGGACATGAAAATTTCTTTCAAGTCACATTTCGCATTAGTTCTAAATAATGATTTGCTACTCTTACAAAATTGATCTTTACATTTACAAAAAGAATAAATGATTTTTGTGATAATCTCTCTCAAGAGAAGACTTCTCAGGAAGATGACAAACGTGCCCTGATAAAGAGAAATCATCTTCTCTACTGTTGTTTGTAATACAGCCAAGTCAGCAAATGAACTCGAGTTTTTTGGTAGTGCTTTAGTTTGCAGGCTTCAGTGATTATTGTTGCATCTTCCTCGGTAGTGAAACCATGGTCCAGTTCTGCCCAAGTTTTCATTTGCTGCCTTGTTTTTCTTCCTTGGAATCTCTGCTGACTGTCCAGAGTGCAGTTGTCACACTGGTGAGAAACAGGGGGACAGGTATAGATTTGTAGCTTTGCTGACACAGTGAGAGGACATTTGAACGCTGTAGCTTCATATCCAGTAAAACAGATCTATGAGCTCCTATTTTAAGACTTAGCAAAACTGTGTATGTTTAGTATGGTATGTGTGCATTTTTATTTATTTACTTGTCCTTTATTTGCTTACTTTACATTTGAAAACTGCCATAAATTGGGCTTCAGTGGTAGCTTGGACTTCAGCAGAATTGAGTGTTTAAAATGCTGCATAGTAAGGAGACAGGGTGGTCCAACAACAGTAGGTGGCCTTTCTTCTCTCACAACAGCAAGTGGTTGATGTAAAATTATGATTGTTTACAGTGGATTTAAAGCTAAGTTCCAATACTGTGGTTAACTTAAAAAAA
>VXBX01008735.1:3956-28263 GCA_013400415.1 Scytalopus superciliaris | reverse complement strand
GGGGTGCGGAAATCCCACCGTGATTGGTTTAATTTATTGCCAAAGGGCTTGGGCTGAAAGCACAATTTGGAGACAGCACAGCCACGGGGCTGCTCAAACAGTCAGGAGATGGGGAAGCTCCAAGTGAGGAGAGCAGGGAGTGTCCAGCAGCCTCCACTGGTTTCCACTTGGGAGGAGAGTGGGATTTATCCTCCCTGTGCACAAAGGTATCCTCTGCACAGCTCAGTCAGCAAAACTATTCTCTTGGAAGAGGCAGAGCAACAGATAATGGGGCACCTAAGCCGATAAATCGCTCGGAATTTGCCAACACAAAGAAAACATTAACAAAGCAAGATGGCATTAACAACTGGTGAACGGGACACAGCCAGCTGAGCTCACAGGCATGGGGATCGCAGGTGGGGAACAGGAACAAAGAGACCCCAAAACAGCGAACGCTGAACATACTCTTGTCCCTTTCAAAACCTCTGCAAGATGCCTGTGAGACCGTCTGCCAGATCCAACCTCATCAAGAGTTCCCAAACACTGCTTATGTTTCTCAGGGCACAGCAATTCCAGGTGGAGACGCTGGCGAGGGGAAACCCGCTGCAGTTCAAAGGAAATAGTCCCACACTTGTTTCTTGCAAGAGCAAAAAGGAGTTTCTGGCAAAACAAACCGCTTTGCCACACCAGCTGGTGCCAAAGCCACGAACCTGTGCGTGCCCAAAGCAGCCACCTCAGGGTTACTTCTGAAGAAGAAGCAGCTCCTCCTGCAGAGCTCTGTGCCCTCAGGAGCTGGGAAGGCCAACTGCAGCAGCACAGCCACTCTCCTGTATCCCTGTATCCCAGTATCCCAGCCCACCTTCCCTGGCAGGGAGGGCTCATCCCTGACAGAAACCCACCTCTGGTGACTGGCGGTGCCTGAGGCTTCTCCAGCAGCTTCAGCCGCGAAACACAAACCAAAACAAGCAGGAAAGGAGGAATTTTAGAGGCTGCATGAAGCTATTTTGGAATCCCTTCCAGTTTTAAGGCTTCAAGGGCCCATTGCTCCTGCCAAAATTCCCAATGGATGTGTGGGATGCTGCACTCTGCTCTGCCCTCCTTCCAGCTCTGAGGAGCTGCTGAGGGTCCCACGGGAATTGCAGCCTTAGTGGGATGACAGCGAGGCAAGAAAGGCCTGGCTCGGCTGGCCAAGCCCAGATTCCCAAGGGCACTGCTCAGAGCATCCCACCAAAGCCCACCCGTGCCGTGCTGGGGCTCCAGGAAGGAGCTCTGGTGCAGGCAGGTGGAGGAACAGCCACGAAACAGGGCAGGGATGTCTCACAGGTCACCTCAAGGGATGCCACAGAATCATGGAATTCAGGATGGAAAAGCCCCCTAAGATCATCAAGTCCAACCACCAACCCAGCCCCACCAAACCATGTCCTCAGGTGCCACACCCACGTGTTTTTGGAGCACTTCCAGGGATGGGCAGCCTGTTCCAGAGCTTTACAGCCCTTCCCACAACAAAATGGACCCCAGGCCCAGAGGGAGTCAAAGACGCTGCTCAATGTGTAAGGCCAACCCAAAAAGGTCCCAGACCCACCCCTCTCCTCTGTGGAGGGAACAGCCACCCCACATCCCAGCCTGACAGGTGTATTTCTACTCTCAGACCTCAAGATCCACTGGGAAAAAGGGCTGGGGGAACCATTAAGGCTGGAAAATCCTCTAGGATCACAGAGTTCAACCCTCAACCCAACACCAACCTCATTAGTGATTATATGGATACCTATTAATGATTCCATTAATGACTCTGTGCACACGTTCTGCATTAAAATTGACCAACACAGGTAGAGGTCAAGGAATATTAGTGTGAAACCAAGGAGAGGAGCTGGAGGAAGGCAAAGGGGAGACACTGATGCTGCAGCTCCAACCCCTGGAACAAGAGGAAAAACCCTGGAAGATGCAGAGCCTGTGAAATCCCCACATCAGGCTGAGAACAAGCCACGCTCTTTGGCACTGCAAGTCAACTTGGAGGGGACAGTTTTCTCCCCAAACAGGTGTCCTAGCCCTGAAAGCATTCCCAGTCCCAAATCCCAGCAGGGCCTGCCCTCCAGGCTGCCTCCTGCCTGGAGCAGGAGCACCAGCATCAACACAGTGGTGGCTTTTTGAAGCACAGGAGGAATATCTGCAGCAGCTTCTGGTGAAACCAACACTTTGGCCCAGAGGAGCCACAGGTGCTTTCTCAAACCTGGCCAAAGTAACTTCCACAAGCTGCCTCCATCCACGAGTGGGATGCCAAGGAATCCTCCCCAGCCCTCCACCAGTAGTTTTTTATTGTATTAAGATACAGATTAAGAGAATAAAAGGAGAAGATACGTCTAAATTTTAGAAACATTATTTATATATTATTCTTATCATCATGCATGACTCCATCCAGGCAGGGCAGCAGGTGGGAGGAGGGAGATGTTCCCAGAGAGCCCAAACAAGCTGTTCCAGTAGGGCATTCTCCAAGGAGAAACCTCTGGAGTGTGGGAGACCTGGCAGGCTCCATCCCACCCTCCGACCTGCACTGCCAAGGCAGCTGCACATGGATCATTCCAGGCTCTCCAGCAGCAATCCAAGAGCAGGGTGGTGACTGAAGTGTCCCCCTGCTGCTACCATGGCACGGGAGAAGCAAGTCTTTGGACCTAAATCCATCACTTCCAGGCATTTCCATGGTGCCCTCAGCAGCAGGACAACATTCCAAGGCTCTGTCCCTCACATGTGCCCAAAATGAAGCTCTACCCCCACCTGGGAGACCTGCCCACCCTTCCAGATGTTCCTCACCCCCCCGTATTTCCAGGAGCTTTCAGCACCTGGTTTGCACAACAGCTGTTCCAGCAAAGGGCTTTGGAGAAAGCCTCTTTCATCTGAGGGCTGGAACATCTAAAGATCAAGTGAGTGTTGCCCAATTCCTTTGGGCAATCGTTCCCAAAACATCACGTTCTTTTGTGCAACACTCTCCACAGTTTCCCTGGCAAAAGCAAACACCAGAATTACCAGTAAAAGGGAAAAAAAAACCAAAACAACAAAAGGGCAGCTCCAAAACGAGCCTCACAAAGGGCCAGAGGTGAAGAAGTGACACCAGGGCTTGGTGTCACTCAGGAGAAGCCAAAAGCAAGGAGAGCACAGAGCAGACCCAGCCAGGATGCAGCAGGGATGCTCTCTGGAGCTTGGTGGCCTCTCCCAGGTGACAGCCCTGGGGCAGAGCAGCGACAGGAGTGCCACAGCCCGGGAAGGGCAGGGCTGGGAGGACACCTGACCTGCTGGAGACAACCAGAGCTGGGGATCTTCCCTTCCCCACTCGCACAAACAGCTGGGGCGGGGTGGGATGGCGAAGCCACCGCTACAAACACACTCATACACAAAGCAAGCCTCCCAAAATGCCAAGAGAGAGGGGGGTGAGGGGGTTTGAAAGCCGAGCTGCAGCAGCTGTGCCAGCCCAAAGGGGCACTGCTGGGCTTGGCACCCCCTGGCCCCGGGTGGGCCTGCTGGGTTCACACAGACAGGGGCAGGCAGGGGCTGTGACGAGTTATTGACGCAAGAGCCGCTCGGAGCGCCGTGCCAGGAATTAATGAGTGCGGANAACTTTTACAGGGCTCCTTTAGGAGGGCTCGGAAACCCCCAGCTGGCAGGGCCAGGGGGGAACTGTTTCACAGCTTTCCTTGTGGAGAACAAAATCCACGGGCTGTCCCAAAGCTGGGGCTGTGTTTGTTCAGCTCCTGGGTCACTGAGGGGCTGTGGGCCCCCAGGTTGGCTCCCCTGCTGCCATCCTGCACCCAGGGAAGCAGGAGAGGCCCCAGTGCCACCACCTGTTGCAGGGCCACTGCACAAAGCTCCTCTGGGAATCCCAAATGCAAAGGAAAGGCTTCCATGAGGGGCTGAAGGAACAGCAGCACCTCCACCTGCCAAGAAGGCATCACGATAAACCTGTTAAGAGCCTGCAGAACAGGCATTCCACCTGCTGGGAAGGCAAAGGAGGAAGGGAAAAAGCCATCTCATGCCAATCAGATTCTTGCTGCCGGCAGGGAAGAGATGCCAGAGCCCTTCTCCTGGGTTTGCTAAGCTCTGAGGATCACATGCCTCCTCCTGGCAGAGGCCCTGTGGGACCAGTGGCCCCTCAGCTAGAATAAAGCAAGTTCCTGGAAGTTCCAGAGATTTTTCCTGAAGTGGCAGACATCGAAGATTCAGTGCTTGGATGGACTTTCAGAGTTTGCTGCATGGTCCTTTTACTGCTGTGGGTTATTTTTTGACCAGAGCAGTTGGTCAAAACTTGGTGCTGATAACACCAAGGTCACGGGTTCAACCCCCTGGATGGGCCACTCAATCCACAGTCATGGGCCCTCTGTGATCCTGCTCCATCCAGCTCAGGCTTTTATGCTTTCCCACAGGAGCAGCTCAAGCATTTTCTGCATCAGGAGTGACCAAAGTCCTAACCTGTTTCTTTTTCCAGGCAGCACAACCCAGAGGTGGCGGCTGCCAGAGGGGCTCAGTCTGTTTAAGCAGGCACAGAAGAGCAAAGCACAACTCTCAGAGGATTGTCTGAGCATCAGCCCCAGGTCTCCAGGGCTTCCTGCCTGCAGAATGGCCCACTGACACCACGAGAGCAGCACAGACCCCAGCCCAGGGGGCACTGCCCCTCTCCCAGTTGCTCCCAATCTCCTGGAGGGGGCCAAACAACCGCACTGACCTCGGCCTACGGGTCAGGGGGTGAAACCCTCTCAGCAAAGAGTCATCCCAGGGAGTTCATGGACAGCAACACCTCCAGAACAAGTCAAAACAACACACAGCCGGGGGAGGGCAGAGCCAGGGGGGGGCACAGGACCCCCAGCCCTCCCCAGGGGTGACTGGGCTCATGACCTGTCTCCAGCAGAGCCCCCGAGGTCGGAACGGGCATCTGGAGCCAAGGCTGGCACTCCAAAGCTCCCAAACCAGCTCCAGTTTGCCCCATAAAGCTATTTATGTGGTTTGGCAGCACAACAGCTGCAAACAACAGGAGTGCAGAGACTCCAGGGTAGTCAAAGGGGAAGGATTGATTTTTTTTTTTTTTTAATGGTTGGTTTTTGTTGTGTTTTTTTTTAACAAATTATTTCTTTGAATCCAGCTGCGATTTCCACAGCATCCCAATCCCAGCCCCAGCACAGGGAGCTTCCTCCACTGCAAGCAACTCTACCTTGCCCATGGCTGGAAGTTTCTCCTGCAGAAGGTGGCACTGGCAAAAACTGCTTGTTCAGGGTTAACCCAAAGGAATTATTTGGGATTATTCAGTCCTTGGTACAACCAAAATGACAGAAAGGCAAACAAGGGCACTGCAGGTACAGCATCTGGTTCTCCCCAGCAACTGATGAACTGACAGCATTTTGAGTTTGGTTATGGAAAGATGATGTTTAAAAGACCTGCTGAGGCATCAATTTTAGTTTTCCTAAAGGAATAACAACTTGCATGCCCCATTTCTCAGGGGTCTGAGCACCCCACGTGGCACCTCAAACCCTGCAGGTGCCAGTGCCCTTCAAAGGCTTTCCTTGTTTAATGGCCTAAACACAAGGAATCAAAGAAATAAATGAATAAAAGCATGTGGGGAAAGTCCTGGTACCTGGCAAGTTATGGGGAGAAAGGGACTCACAAAGCCTCTACTGAAGGATGGGAGAATCAAAACATCCACAGTTTTTCCTTCCTGCTGCTCCACGTTCAGCCACTCCTGGCTGGTTTCTGACTGTAAAACCACATGTTAAAGGATGAAAAAAATTAAATTAAAAGCTCCACCAAAAGAAGAAATGTCATTGCAATTGGTTCTCACTCTCCTTCCTGACCCAACAATATCACAGACTCACAGAATCATGGAATACCCTGGGCCGCGAGGGATCCCCAGGGATCATCCAGTCCAGCTCCTGGCCCTGCACAGACACCCCAACAACCCCACCCTGCCCCTGTCCCACTGTCCAAACCCTCCTGGAGCTCTGGCAGCCTCTGGGGCTGTGCCCACTGCCCTGGGGAGCCTGGGCAGTGCCCACCACCCTCTGGGGGGAGAGCCTTTCCCTGAGATCCCACCTAACCCTGCCCTGGCACAGCCCCAGCCATTCCATGGGGTCCTACATGGAAACACCTTTAGGAAAAAAATCCTCCGAGAGAGCTTGACCCCCAGCTCTCAGAATTATCTCCCTTGTGCACCACCTGCCAAAGCACAGGTACCAGGCAGGCAAATTCCCAGAGCTAAGGGATGAAAAATGCTGTGTGTGGCTGCCACCCCTCTGAGAATAAGTGGCTTTCCTGCCCCTGCTCTCAAATCACTCTCAGCATCAGTGGGATGGTCCTTCTCCACCAGCTCTGTGCCAATTGATGTGCCCACATTACAAGGGCACCCCAACAAGCCTCACTGGAGTGAGAGCTTGGCATGAAGGCCACAGGCTGAATGCTTTCAAATAAACCTGGAGAATACACTCCTTGTTCAGCCCAGCAACAGATTTGATTTGGGGAAGCACACACCAGATGAGATACAGGTCAGGCTGGGGTTGACTAGAAGTTAATAACAAAAATGCAGCAACCACGTAGAAAAAGGTTTGGCCCCTTTCCAACTGAGCCACAAGATTCCAAGGACTATCTCAAACGTTATTATAGGATCCCCTGACTTTAAAAGTACAACCTTTTTTATATCCTTTTCCTACCCTGTACCTCACTCAAAATAATCCAGAGTTCTCTGCCTCTCATCACAAGTACCTGCTTCTCATCTTTGCACTGCAGGACACATCACAGGCTGAAAAACTTCCTTTAGAAACAGGCTTTTAAAGAATTCCTAAGTGCCAGAACTCCATTTAAAGAAAAAGCAGAAATGAGAGGAATGTACTTGGCAGGGACACTGACCTAGCAGGAACTTCAACTTGAACCCCAAGTTGAAGCACAAAACAATTCTTCTCTTTTGAGGGTACAATAAAACCCTTGTACAGAAAGTCCCAACTATTTGATGCTCCAGAAAGTGAAAACTTCACAGGTTTCACAGGAGCTGACTTAAAACTTTCAAGGTCCTTAAAATGACACTGTTCCTGGAGGAAATCCAGGACAGGCTCAGCTTCCACATGTGTAAGAACTGGAATGCAGGTGGAATAGCTGTCCTGTCGTGCACTGAAGGGAGGAAAGTGGATGGAGACATGGCCAGTTCCCACCTACAAAGGTTTTCAGCTCCTCTGAAACAGCTTCTTGCTGAATCTGTTCCCCAGCCAGCCTCAGTTTTAATCAACAAGTGCAAAGCATTTATTTCACAGAATCCCAGACTGGGTTGGGTGGAAAGGGACCTCAAAGCCCATCCCATCCCACCCCCTGCCATGGGCAGGGACACCTCCCACTAGTCCAGGTTGTTCCAAGCCCTGTCCAGCCTGGCCTTGGACACTTCCAGGGGTGGGGAATCCACCCCCTTTCTGTTACCCTGCTGGGCTTTCCCCTAAAACTTCAGGTTCCCACGAGGCACAGATGGGACAGTGTGGGGACAGGACAGCTCTGGAGCAATCTTTGTGTTTCCAATCAAAGAAAGCACCAGAGATAAGGAGGTGGGACCTGCACTCCCCACAGCAGGGATGCACTTGTGCCCAGGAGCCCCAGTGCCCAAGGCCAGGACAATCCTGGAGCACTAGGCAGGCAGGGAGAAGGAGGGATCCCTGGAAACATCCCAGGCCAGGCTGGAAGGGGCTTGGAGCAACCTGGGCTGGTGGGAGGTGTCCCTGTCCACGGCAGGGGGATGGAATTAGATGCTTTTTAAGTTCCCTTCCAACCCAAACCCTTCTGATTCCACGACACCCCATGCCCAGATGTTCTTCCAAGCCACAGCCACCCAGGAGGGCTGGAGGAGGGCTGGAATTTACCCCCCTAGTGCTTGTGTTTATGGCAGGAACACCCTTGCCCCCAGATAACTGACACAGGCAGCCCCATCGCTGCCAGAAAGTAGGTCAGTGTCATTTAAAGCCGCTTTGAAATGCATCTCCACACCAACTTCTTAATCTTTCAGAAGAGAGCCCATCAAATATTTATGGGACACTCTGTGTGCTCTGCAGCAGGAGGCAGAGGCTCTGGGCACACCAAGCCCTGTCCAAGGGGCCTCCCCAGCCCAGCAAACCACACACGTGGCTCCCCCAGAGCCCTCCTGGTGTCTCCTCTCAGCCCCAACGCTCCCACTGGGCGTTCTTCCCCTCTCAGCTCCTTCCTAAGACTTCAATATTCCTAATTATCCGACATTCAGCTGGAATTTGCATCTCTGCAAGAGCAACTCCGGGACAAAAAGGATGGAGCATTTGCATCCAGGCTGGCTAATTCCTGCAGGATAGTATTTCAGCAACAGAATGCTCCACTGAACAGGGAGACCTGCAGCTTCCACAAGGGAAAGTGAACTTTAAACAAATACGAATCAGTTGAGTGATTAACTTTCAGTGTTTTGGGTTTTTAAAGCTAATCTTTATGTATAACCAGTATCAGCAGAACAATCTTTACTGATTAAAGAAGCGAGTGAGAGTGAAACTCGAGCCACTGAAAATTAAGGGGGGAGGGGGGAGGCAACTGCAAGGAATCATTTAAGGTCAACGAGAGAGGAAAAAACCCAAAACACACACACAAAAAAACCCCATTACAAAATCCCCACGCACAGTCACAGCCCAGTGAGCCCAGGCAAGGTGAGCACCCTCAGCACCTCGGGTTACGTAAGGCAAGCCTAAATTGTGGCTAACGCAGCAGGTTAAGGAGTGAAACTGAACACACTTTCCCCTGCCCCTCCAAGCTTTGTCATAACCCTAAATGTTATCTTAATTAGCCTAATTTTCTTAATGATGCTCTGCAGCAACCCGAGCTCTCGCGGCAGAATTTCCGCGGCGCTGGGAGAGGCGGCGGCTCCTCTGCCAAGAGCCAAAGGGGCACGTGGTGCCTCCAAACCTGGCCTTGGCTGGGCCTGCCCTGCTCCAGGAGAGGAGCCTCAGCCTCCACTTTCAGCCCCTTTCCCCACCCAGAGAGATTCCCACTCCTGCCCAGGGATCCACAAACACCTGCAGGGAGCTGTTTCCTTCTCAGGGAACACCAGCACCCCCCAGCTTCTCCTGCTCCACAGGGGCTCCTGTGGCAGGTTAAGCTCACGAGAGCTGCTGCTCTTAACCCAGGATTCAAGAAGGACACCACGGAGAGAGCCTTGAGCCCAGGAACAGAGCTCGAGGTCCCTCCCCTGTGTGTAGGGCTCACACTGATCTACCCCTGGGGAGCCCTTGAGGATTAACTTCTCCCTCCTGGCTGACTTCTCCAAAAGCTGCTTCTTACTCCCTGAGAAACCCCTCTCTGAAACACAACACAGGAAGGGGCAGTGAGGGGGGAGGAAGTCACACTCTTCTCAGCCAACTCAGTCTCCCCTGTATCTTCTCACCTTGTCCCATGAGATGCCCTCAGCACCCAACACCTTCTCACAAGGGTTTTGCAGAGTGGAAGGGAAATAAAGGGACACAAGAAAGCCCCAAACCGCTTTCATTCATCCACGCTGCAACAACTTCGTGGCACTGCTCCTAAAACATCCCATTAGTGCTGGGTCTGGAGCAGATTAGAGAGGAAAGCTTGTGCCCACTGAAGCAGGGTTTAATAGGCTCTCGAGTTAAGCCAGAGCCTTGCCTTGAACAATGCACATCATTAGGAATAATTACCTGTAGCTGTATAATCAACACCCCGATCCCAACTGACATGGGAAGTCCAGATGTCATCTCTGCCAAAGGGCTGGGAAATATTTCTGCTCCTTATTACAATACTGACTCTTAAAAGAGAAACGAGCCCTAAGAAGGCCAGGGGTGAAAAAACCAGCACTGTCAGCTGGAGAACTTCAGCCCAACCCCTGGCAATACAACCAAAGCAAGACCCCAGCACTCAGGAGAGCACAGGGGGCCCAAAGCCAGCCTGCTGAGCTGCCACAGCCCTGGGTTCTGATGGCACCAGGGAAGACAGGGTTGGTAGGGCAAGGAAGCTCCAGGTGAGTTTTAGTGCTGCAGGAACACTCTGAGCCAAAGCAGCAGAACCAGCAGAGCCAGGGCTAAAAAGGCTCAGATGCTGGACTCCAAAGGAAAGCAAGACAAACCAGCAGCAGGGTTCCATCAGCACAGCCCAGCTAGGAAGGACAGCACTGCTTCCCACACACCTTAAGGAAGCAAAGCCATATCCATGGCTGGGTTTTGAAGCCAGGGATGTATTTAAGGGCACAAAAGCAGGAACAGCTGCCCAAGGTGAGACAGGGAAATCCTGACCCAACAACCACCCCTCAAGTGAAGAGCAGAGCCCCTGGAAAACAAGACACATCCCAGGATGCTCAGGATTCCCAGCTCCTCACAGCACCAACAGCCAGTGCCAAAATCCAAGGGGCATTATGGAAGCAGAGGCCAGTTTTATTCCTTTTAATAGTACTGATAATTTGAGAGACTTATAACCCTGTTGCAGTTGCTGGGACAGGGTGAGACTGGAGGCTGCTGCCTGTGAGTTCCAGCATCCCTGTTTCCTGTAGGATTTGCTCCCCCACAAGCAACAACCCTTAGGAGCTGCTTGCTGGCTTCTAACACTTCAGCCTTATTTCACTCTTAACCCAAACCTGATTAAACTGAAGTCACAAAGTAATCTCTCAAAGGCAGAGTTAAATAAGCACTTCCACGTGCCTTGTTGTTGTTGGATTACCTGATTCCCAGCAGCCATTTCTTGTACCACAAACTGACACAGTCCAAGCATAATTAAAATTCCTCTTCCAAAGTTCACAAAGCTCTGCCTAACACAGACTCCCTGAAGACAAAGGTGAGGCACCTTTAAGCTCAAAAACAGGTAACTGAGTGGCCACAGATCCTTCTGACACACAGAAATGCACCAGTTTTTAGTGTCTTAAATTACAAGACACATCAGGGATAATTGCCCAGACAACACTGAAGTGGATCCACTGACCTTGTTCCAGCAAAACTGTTCTTTCCTAGTCAAAGGTCTTTTAAAAGTCCAAGGGTTTTCCTAAATTTCAATAAAGACACCAGCAGGACCGTGCCCATTCCTTACAGCTACACTGCACCAGCACAGCTTTAACAAATTAAACACCTGGTGAAGGACTCAGAAAACCCCAAGAGCTTTCACATTTAGAAACCTGCATTTTAGAACAATCAGAAACCCCAAATGGTAAGATTTCCTCATGCCTCTGGTAACAGCAACCCCACTTCCCACAGAGTTTTAGTTTTAAACCAAGCAGGGGAACAGGGAGAGGGGCTGGATTCTCATTTCAACACAAGAAAAGGTCTTTTGTGCAGCAAATATCGTGTGTTTTGGTGTCACATCTCAGGAATTTCCAGGTGTTGCCCTTACCTGGATGGCTTTGGGAGCTCATTGCTGGTAGTGTCTAGTCCTTGGGAGAAGGGATTCAGGATCAGCTTCCACGGAGCAACAGCAGCTCAAAAGAGCTCCAGAGCTTCACCAGGACATAGGAATTGCAAGTGGGGATTAAATCATGGCCACCTTGTAAAATCCAGGGCACAGTGACATGCTGAGGTGTATGGAGAGTAATCCAAGGGGGTGGCAGAGTATCTTCCAATGGCTTTTAAAATGGGAACCTGCAATTAAAGGAAAAGATGTCTGCATTAGCAAATTAACAACCATCTAAATCACACTTTATGTAACTTATTCACCCCCTGAACTATGATACTATTTCAGGCACCAAAGGTTGCAGAGAGAGTAATTTCCAGAGTTATGTTATTTTGACCGACAACCAGAAAAACGCAGACCAACAACGAACGTGATTTAAATAAACCCCCCCCAACTTTCCAACTACACATTCAAGTCTTAAAAGCCCAAACTTCCGTGTTAATTCTGCTCCTCCAAGAGCACCATCTGAAGCCACTTCAGTCCAACAGCTTCCATATTTCCAAAGCCATATGCAGGAGTGGTAACTGTGCCTCTTGCATCTGTTCCCCAAGAAGCCGAAGGAAAAATCCCTCCTTGCCAAGAAGTGGTCTTGGAGCAGGAAGGAAAAAAAAATCCCACACAATCAATTCCACTCCCACTCTACCCAAGGCTCCAGCACATTACTAAGCAGGGACTTCAGAGTGCCCCAGGGGGGAAAAAAATCCACCATTCCTCATTATTTTTGAGCTCTGTATTAGAGGGAGGGAAGGAGGGAAAACAGCCATGGAGTCAGTGACCTTGTGCACCCTGCCCCCCAAAAAATAAAAATACAGGCTAAAGTTCAGCTGGGGGGGATTCAGGGGAGCTTTGGCACTATAAGCAAGTGGCATCCAGTGTTTCCCATTCCTGGAAGTATCCAAGGCCAGGCTGGATGGGGCTTGGAGCAGCCTGGGATAGTGGAAGGTGGGACTGGATGGACTTTTTAAGGTCCCAACCCAAACCATTGTGGGATTACGTGATTCCTGACCATCCCTGTTTTGCAGGCAGGGTATCCCAGGGATCCCTGACCATCCCTGTTTTGCAGGCAGGGTACCCCATGGATTCTGTGATCCCTGACCATCCCTGTTTTGCAGGCAGGGTATCCCAGGGATCCCTGACCATCCCTGTTTTGCAGGCAGGGTACCCCATGGATTCTGTGATCCCTGACCATCCCTGTTTTGCAGGCAGGGTATCCCAGGGATCCCTGACCATCCCTGTTTTGCAGGCAGGGTATCCCAGGCATTCTGCTCTGGTTTAACACACTCCCAGCCAACTCTACTGGAGGATGAAACCTGTCCTTTGTGCACAGAATTCCACAACCAGGGTTATTTCCCTTCCCTGCCCCGAGAGG
This sequence comes from Scytalopus superciliaris, assembly GCA_013400415.1. Lineage (NCBI taxonomy): Eukaryota > Metazoa > Chordata > Aves > Passeriformes > Rhinocryptidae > Scytalopus > Scytalopus superciliaris. The sequence continues at coordinate 15,509 of VXBX01008735.1, read as the reverse complement.
CACAAAGGCTCCGGGCAGGGAAGCACCTCCCCTGGATGCAGGCAGGGATCCTCCTGCCCTCACCAGGCATCACCCAGCAGTTCCCACCCAGTGCTCCCCATGCCAGCCCAGGGATGAGGTCACCCCTGGCAGCAGAGCCAGCCCCTCAGCCCATCCCAAGGGATGCAGCTGACTCTGCTCACCCCAAACTGCTCGGGCAGCACATCCCAAGGAGCACATCCCAAGGAGCGGTGCCCTCGGGCAGCGCTGGCAATGCCAACTCCTCCTGCCTTGCACAAGGAGCAGCTGCCCACAGCTCAGCTGTGCCACTGCATTCCAGGCAGTGCCATCTATTCTTGGAAGGGCCCCTGTCACACCCAGCACCGTGTGCTCCTTTCCAAGAAGGCAGCAAAACCAGGTCTCAGGCTTAAGCACCACCACGTTGCTTATGATGGGCTTCCTAAGGGGACCTCCCTGATGTGCAGAATGATCTGGCAGATGCTGCTGAACACAAGGCCTTCTGTACTTCATTAAGAAACCCCTTTAATTGGCTCTTTCCCTCCAGCCCAAGTGTCTCAGCATTACACTCTCCAAGCTCCATCTTGCATTCTTAGTGAACCTGGAATGTGCTTCCATGTTATGAGTCAAAATCAAGAGTAAAATTCCTTAAAATGTCATTTCTAATCCCTGCAAGTCTCTGCCATCCCAAACATTCAGGATCTTCCAGTTCCATCAACGTGCACATCCTGCTGAACAGTGAGGTCAGCCCAGAGCAGGCATCAGCAAGATATTAACATGATTTATTTCCCAGCCAGGCAGCAGGTACTGTGAGAGCAGAGCAAACTCAGCTGCAGGCAAGAAGGATGCGGAATGGAGTTACCAGAGGGCTCTCCTCATTTTCCCAGCGCAGGGATGAAAAGGTGAGCATGGACAGTGAGAAGGTGCAGGTGCAATTCCCAAGGAGACTGGACTGAAACAGCAGCACCGGAGCCAGTTTAGCTATTCCTACTTCTGCCCCACCCCTGGAAGGGTCCAAGGCCGGGCTGGAACAACCTGGGCTAGTGACAGGTGTCCCTGCCCGTGGCAGGGGATGGGACTGGATGAACTTCAGGATCCCTTCCAGCCCAACCCCTCTGTGATTCCAGGATTCTTCCCAGGACACAGACAGCACACTCATGTTCCACCTGCCCTTGCCCTCAAACCCTAATTCTGGGTTCCCCTCACACTGAGCTCAGTGCAGACCGTGAGCCACCTGACCCAGGGCCTGTCAGGCCCCACCTGCAACAATTCCCATGCAAAGTGCCCCTTTTGCCAGTGTTTGGGTGGAAACACTTCCTAAACCAGGAGAAGCAAAGCGCTGCCTAACCCCGCGCCTCAGCTATCTGGAGGTCCACAGGGCTTTCCAAGCAGATTATCTCATTGAAAATAAATAAATAAAATAAGATTAAAAAAGAAAAACAAACCAGAGTTTGTTTAACTTCTGCCCCAGTGCCTTCCAGGACAAGGGCAATCACCTCTGCCCTGCAGGGAACAGAGTGTCCACCCCAAGCATCATTCCAGAGGCACGTTCCGGGCAGGCTCCGCAGGCAAGGACTGGGTCAGGGCCACCTGCCCACTGCCATTGCAGGCGGCATGGGATGGGCACGGATGTGCCCAGAGCAGCACGAGCCCCTCGGGAGGAGCACATGGATCACAGCCCTGTTTTATGGGAAGGGCCGGGGGCTCCTCCGGCCCCAGAGGATGGAAAACTCTGCCAGGGGAACACGCCGCTCATCCTGCTGTCTCCCGGGATCACCTGCTGGCTACGTGGATTTCCTTGGCAGGCAACGAGCAGTGGCACAGGGACAGCTCTGGCACCTCCCATGGAGGCCTTCCCTGGGCACAGAGCATGGGAAGGGCTCAGGAGATGGAGGAGGGCACGGAATGTGAGGCAGGAACATGGAGCAGAACCCACTGCGGGCGTGTAAAGCACTCATCGATCAGGTGTAACACACAGCACTGGGATGGTCCAGCAGGAGAGTATTTCAGAGTCTGGGCCCTGCTGGATTTAAAAAACCCTCAGGAATAGGAGCACAAGGAATCACTCAGTGCCTGTTTATCTGAGGGTGCCTTTCCCGGGGTGCACTGGAGAGACCACCAAAAAACCACCCATCGGCAGCTGGATCCTCAGCACATCCCTGGAGGAGAAGGTGGCCACGGTGTCACCTCCTTGTCACCAGCCCCCACACAGCAGAGGCACCCTGAGGGGCTGCAGCCCCACTGCTCTGGTGCCCCAGCAAAGCACCAGCCCTCACCAGGTCGTGTCAGCTCTCCTCTTCCTCCTCCCCCTCCAGCGAGCCCATCGCACAACAGGCTCAGCAGAGCCCTTCGTTTGTGGCAAGAAAAGGATGGGGTGGCTTAAAACACTTCCAGGATTCTTCCTCTGCTTCTTCCAGAAACTGGGAAGAAAACAGTGGCAAATGTATCAAGGGGCTGGGCCACAAACCACCTCCACACAGGTGGGCAGGAATGAGTTGCATAGGGACAGGCACACGGATCTGAACACCAAACTGAGCAGCAGCTCCCCAGGGCAGAAGGTCCCTCCCCTTCCTCCTCTCCAGCTGCAGGAGCAGGCTTGGCCCCCAAGGCACACACACAGCACAGCTCAGTCCTGCACTGTTCCCTCCACACACTTTCCAAGGGCACCAGTTCCCCACCAGGCACCCAGAAACCATCAGGAGACAGAAGTACGCGTGACCCAGGAATTTTAAGTAGTCTTCCAGTTTCCCTTAAGGTCCATTCCAAGCCCTCAACACTCTGATTCTGGGACAGGATGAATGTTCCCCTTCCTCTTCTCAGCTCATTCCAGATGTGCCTCCCTGCTCGTCACAAGCACAGATGTGCAGCAACCACTAATTACAGTTCTGCTAGAGCTTTATTTACAGTTTTCTGAGAGCTTAACTTGTGCTGCAGCAGAGATAAAGATCCTGGCCTGAGGGGGAACTCTCAGGATTGTTCCAAGCTGAGTCAGCCCGGTCGGTTCAGGACTAGGAGCAACGGGTGACCCGGTTTGGTCCCCCCCCAGCAGCCCTGCAAAGCCCAGGCACACACAGAGCCTGCTGACCCAAACCACAGCCCAGATGGTGCTGCTGCTGCACACACAGCTGGAGAGCCCTGCTCAGCCCTTCTGACCCCACAGAGGTGCACGGGCTGCAGGACACTCAGTTTTAGCAGGGCAAGGAAGGCAGCAGCACAAGGGATGCCAGAACACCTTCCACATGCTGGCACCCCTCGAGCAGCATTCCAGAACCGTGGGCTCTGGTCTCCAGGAGCCACAGGAACACCATCTCCCAAAAGGCACTGTCACCTCTCCCTCTGCCTGGCCCTGCTGATGAAACACTGGGAGCCAAGAGCATTCATTTCCCCCCAAAATTACATCCCTTGCTGCATTTACAAGCAAACAGTACTGAGTTTGATCCTCCATGTTGTCGTCTTACACGGAGCATCATCCTGATGCCTCCCTGGATTCCTTGGAACATGCAGCCTGCAAACAGCACCAGTACAGACACACCGACCCACAGAGAGGCAGAGCCCCTGTCAGAGCCTATTGATTAAATCTTCCCTTTGAAAACAGAGCCTGAACTTTAACCAGAGGTGGGGGGAGGAAAGCTGCCTTTGCTTTTCAGGGGTTGTTTATAAAACACTGCCAATACAGGAGCTGTGTGTGAAAAGGGGAGGAGCTGAAAACAACGGACTGTGAGCACAAAGTCATTTACTGCACCTTTATTTCGAATCCCAGGCTGGTTTGGGTTGGAAGGGGCCTTAAAACCCATCTTGTTCCACCCCTGCCATGGGCAGGGACACCATTCCCTAGCCCTGGGTGCTCCCGGCCCTAAATAAAGCTTTCCTTAGAGCAGAGGGGGTGTGCAACAGCCTCCCGAGCCCATCTCCTTCCCCAGGGGCCACATCTCTGCAGCCACCACTTTGCAAGATGACAACACCAGAGGCAGAAGTCCTGAGGAGCCACACAAGATCCCCCAGCTCCTGGCTGTCCAGCAGAGCACAACTTCCCTGCATCTGGCCCCAGCAGACCAGGCTGCACAAGCACTGCCACATCCAGAAGTACTGCTTTTCCTACAGATTCAACTCAGGCCTCTTCCAGAAAACATCTTTGCAAACCCCAAACACCATCAGACACCTCCTCAAAAGAGTCTGAGGTCTGAAGACAGTGTTTCTGTCTGCAAACACACACCAAGGGAACAACAGCTCTGCAAGCTCCACCATCAGCTCCGTGCTCAGCTGTGGCCAGAAGAGCAATTCCAATACCAGGGAATAACAGAAAATCAAAACAGGACAGCAAACTTGCTGCTCTACCAGCTCAGTTCCCCCCACATCATGAATATTTTGTGCAGGCCCAGACATTCCCCCTTCTTTTCCAAAACCCAGTATAAGAGTTTTCCAAAGGGCAAGGAAAAAGCCCAGCAGAGGCGTGGCACAAATTCCTCGTGCGGGTGAAGCAGAATATCAACCCACAGCCCTGACAGAGACGACTTAAAGACCTTACAGTGATGCAGGACCATGATTAATGCAGACAAGTCACTGATCATTCTGCTTGCCATCTATTTGTTTCAGAGCTGGATGTTTCTCCCATTCTTTTGCCGGGAGAGAGGCTGGATGGACACAGGAGGGAGGGAAGGTGTTGGAAGAGGTGACCTCTGCACGTCCTGCTCCTCCTCAGCTGCACCGAGACACTCTGCCCTGGGGGGGCTGGGAAAAGCAAAGCTTTCCCTGAATTACAGAAGCCAAAGCACAGACTTCTTAGGAAAGGGGACAAACACGCAGAGCAAGTGCTCCTGCACGAGGCCAGGAAACCCAGGAGACGGGCCAGTGGCTCTCAGGAGGGTGTTTGAGCAGAACCACCACGTGCCCGTCCCGCCGCGAAACGCCTCCCGGGGGACACCAGCCCGGAAAGCTGCCTCTGTATGACTTCCTATATTGCTCTGAAATCACACCCCAAACCCTTCAGAGCTCCCACGCGAGGGGAGAGCACGTTCAGTAAAATAACCTGCACATTAAATACAACGCCCGGAGGAGCTGGTGAGTGTACATGGTGCCCGGGTGTCCTCGTGGCAGAGGGGCAGAGCACCACCGGGGTGAGGACACACAGCCCCCAGTATTCCAGTTAGAACCACCCAACTAAGAATTAAAAGCAAACCCAGCCCAGTACAGCTGCTCCAAACGGTTTCCCCCCACGAGAATGCCAGGTACATACATGTCCCAGTGGATCCAGACTGACCAGTCCAGCCCTTATTCCCAGGACATCCCATCTTTCTATTCCCTGATTTCCTTGCCCTTACCCTGCAGCAGCACAACCAGAGGCACCAACCTTTCCTACCAAAGGCTCAGCCCTGGGATCAGAACACCCAGAGCACCTCAGGGACTGCCCAGCACCTCAAGGAATCCATGGCAGGGCGTTTGTTCCCGTGCTGCCATTTCCCCCACCCCCACAGTGGCTCTCCCACGACAGCCCAGAGCAGAGCAAACACTCTGCATCCACCTCTCCATGGAGCAGGTTTGCTCATCCCAAACATCCCAGCCTCCTGACAGCTTCCCTGGGGATGTTCCACCCCTGTGCCCAGTGCTAACCCCCAGTCCCCGTGCACTCAGGGCTCAGAGATGCCTCCCCTGCAGCCAGGCAGCTCCTCCAGGGCCTGGAATGCCTTACTCGACATTCCCGGGGAGTTTCCTTGGGAGCAATCCTGCCCTGGCTCCAGGCAGGGGCCTGCTGAGCGAGTCCCTGCAATGCAAGCAGTGCTGTGCATGCAGCAGAGTCACCCTCAGACAGGGAAGCCAAACAAAACCAAGGGCAGCCACAAATGGCAAGGCACCATTAACTAATTAGGAGCCGCTTTATTAACACGGAACTAATCCGCAGCTATTTAGGGGTGGCAAACCTAGATGGGAATAATTAATCTAATTACATGTAACAGAAATTCTCCATAAAAATAACCAGGAAAAATTGCATTCTGCACTTTCACATCCTTTAGATTCTCACTGTCAAGGAGTGCTCCGCTGCTCTTCTCCAGGGCATGAGGATTCCCTGAGCCAGCCGGCCTTTCCCAGGCTCTCCCCACCCGTGTTCCAAAGCCAGCTGCCCAGACTCAGCTCTGCAAAGCCGAGCCCTCAGGCACCAGCCCAAAGGGAAGACACAGGGACACTGATCTGCCAGGACAAGAGAAGACACCCTTCCTTCACCCATTTCAGTGCTAAATTAACACAGAAGTGACACAACCAGGGGCTGCTCCGACAAAACCCCTCACGGCACCTTCTACAGAATCTCCTGCAAAGCACCACCCTGGCCTGCCCCGAAAGCTCAAGGTGCCCCCACAGCCTAAAAGCAAGAACATTAAAGCTTCTGGTGGATGCCTGAAACCCCAAAACGTTTTGTGGCCCTTCTCCCTCCTTGTTAAGGAGTCCACAAGAGTATCCAGGATTTCTGCTCCCACAGGTCTCACACCACCGGCAGCAGCCCCGGGCAGATCCCTCCTCTGCTTTCAGACCTCAGCAAGTACTGATGTGGGAGCCATGGCAGGTATCCCAACACACAGAGAAGCAAAAACACTTTGGGAACAACCAAGTGGGTGAGGAGCCGACATGGAAACCTTCAGATGCGTCATCCGAGACTCCAAACAAAAGATCCTGAGCAGATCTGGAAATGCCACCTCATGTTCCCTCTGTGGGAGCTCCAATTTCAAGTGGTCAACAGCTTGGAAGTATTTTCTTTTTTTTCAGAGCCGAGCAGGAAGAGCTGCAGATTCAGAAATGCAAGTGACTGCAGGAATACAGAGCCCTCCTTGAGTAGCAAGACTCTGGCAGAGGGTCTGGAAGAGCAGGATGCTCCTGAGCTCGATCCAGTTTCTCAGCAAGAGCAGCAAGAACAAGCAGTCTCACAGATGGATCCGCGTGGGAGGGAGAAAGGATAAAAGTCTGCCTCGGGAGCCTGTTCCAGCTGCTCCTGGAGCCGGGCAGGAGTCGCTACAAATTGGGCAGAGTCACCTATAAAAATCCCCAGCCTTGGCTTTTTCTGAAGCCCTCTTCTCCCCCAGTTCCGTGTTTTCCCTCCATCCTGCTATTTCTGCATCTGAAAGAGTTCGAATCAGAGAGCTGAAAGCAGTGCTCGACAGAAGGTAAAGGAATATGGGAGCTGATCCCATTCCTCCCCTCCCTCCTCACACACCACCCTGGCTGCAGGAACGCCGAAAAACCCAAAACTGCTTTCGAACACTTGATTGAGAAGTCATTAAAAATGCAACCTGACCGGTGAGGGGCAGCCCTGCCTATGGCAGGGGAGTGATCTGGATGGTTTTCAGGTCCCTTCCAACCCAAGCCCTTCTGTGTTTCTGTATTTCTATCTCCTTTTTATCCAAAATGCCCCCAACACCATTTGCAGTGCCAGACAAGGAGTTCACCCCACAGACTGCAACCAGTTCTTTACCTGGGGTTGTTTTTCACATCCTCAGGTGGGCGAAGGCCGAGAGAAAAAACATTTACTTTTTCTCTTCATGCACTTGAGCTGTTCCAGCCACATCTGAACTTTCTGTTCTTTCTGACAAAGAACCCAAATTAGTGGTCACTGGCTGTGCCTAACCCATCTGGTCTCCCAGCACAAAATAGCTGAGTACATGTGTCATCAATCACTGTTAATTACTTCATTAACTCGGGAAAAGAATATTGACTTTTTTAAAGAACAAACATTGTTTAAGGTCAGCCTACTTTTGTTGTGTGTGTGTTTTTTGGGGTTTTTTTTTCTTAATTGAATGCTATCTGATTACCAAGAGAAAATAATTCAGCTTGAACACCAAAGCAACCCTGTCCCATAACTCGTGCAGCCCTTTTGTGCTGCAGCATTTGCCTGGGTCCCTTCTGGAAGTGCCAGCGTGGCAGTGCCACTGGGACCCAGCAGTGCTCACCGTGCTGCTCTTCCCACCCAAACACCCCCCGTGTGCCTTTGGAAGTCCTGACCTTTGTCATGCTCTGGGAAAGAAAAACGCCTCAAGGTCTCCACAAACAAGTTGCATCACTGCTGAGGGGACATTCAGCCCTCTGCTGCTGGCTGCAAAATAAGGGACACTGACAGAGAGAGGGGGAGAAAGATGTTTGTGCCTTTTCCTGGGCGGCACATCCCCTGCCAGCACGGGCTGAAACAGGGTGAGATCCACCCAGTACCATGCACGTTCCCCTGGGATTCTCCCCCTGCTCCAGAGGGTGGGTGGGATCAGCCCCCACGGTCTGCAGCACCCCCGTGTCCCCTCAGCAGGCAGAGGGATCCCCCTGCTCCCTGTCCCTGCCCTGGAGCCTCAGCCAGCCTCACGCCCTGGGAAGAGCCGCCTGGCTCAGCACTGATCCCATCTTTCCATGCCCCAGGCAGTGGCTCCCTGGCCACCTTCACTGCCCTGACCATCCACACACACATCCCCTATTGCTGCTTCCCTTCACACCCCCCCAGTCTGCCCCTAAAACAGGGCTGTGTTTGCCCATCCCCACTGCAGACCTCATGGAAGCACCCTCGGCCTTGGACACAGCACACAAAAACTCTGGGATCCCATCACAGCATCCAAAGGTTACATCCCTGTGTGGTTTATGACTTACACCTAAATTCACACTAAATGCAAATTATGCTCCCAAAGCATAATTTCACTTCCCATGGTAACCCAACCAGCCAGGCCCCCCATCCCAAGGCCTTCACAGAATCATGGAATCTCAGAATGGTTTGGGTTGGAAGGGAACCTTAAAGACCATCTTATTCCAGCCCCCAGCTTGTGGTGTCACTGCCATTTCTCCTTTCAACGTGCCTCTTTTCCCACATCCAATAAAAATGCCCCACGGGGTCTGAAGGCATCATGTCCTTGTGACTCTGCTTACTCAGAGGGCCTCAGTCAGGGCATCACCCCAACCCAAATTTTACACAGGAGCAGAGAACATGCTGCCCTGAGGAGAAGGGAAGAATTACAGCCTGGCCTCTGAAGTGCAAAATGTCATTTGTATCCATTTTTCCAGGGAAAACCTGTTCTCCTCTCTCAGCAGCACGGGAAAAGTGATGCTGACACACACCTGGAACAGCTCCCAGAGCTGAGACTCAGCCTCTGGAATTCGGGTGACTGATGGGGCAGCAAAGCTCAGACAAAAGGCAGCTTTGCTGTGCAAAAGATTTCCAGCAGCAGCAGCTGGATTTTATTTTTTTTTTTCTTTAAATGGTACAAGTTGAACAGCAAGTGATTTTACTTTTCCTTTTGGAAAAATCCAGAGATGCTGCTGTCAGGCTGAGGCTCCACAGGCAGCAGAGCCAGGCCCCCAGGGACCATCCCTCGGGACACAGGGCAGTGCTGAGCCCACACTGAGCACCTCAAAGGGCAGGAATCCCCATGAGAAGCCGAAGGGAATATTTGGCTTTATATTCTCAGGGGTTCCGTGTTTTTAAGTTGCTCCAGTTTGAAATTACAAGCCACGATTTGAATCACAACCACAGCCAGAACAGAAAATCAAGTCAGTCACTACGAACCTGCCAATTCCTGTGTCGTGCCCCTCTAATAAAGTTAATTTTTTCATGACCAACATCAACCTTTAATAAAAATAAGGATCTTCAGGCAAATTTTTCAACCTTAAAAGCCGACAAAAAAGAAAAGCAAGGAAGGAACAACTGGTACCACTCAGACTTGAGGGGGTTTGGGCTTGGGGTTTATTTATTTATCCTTTTTTACAATACTATCAAAGCCACAGAGGACAAAACCCCTCAAAGAAGTACTTGCAGGTTACCTTGAGAGATGGGAGCCAACAAACTTCTGGGAATTCCTTTCCAAGGTGTTGCTTCCAACATGGGGGCTGTTCCCCAGCTCAGTGGGAAGGAAATGCTCCATTTACTTCAGGATTTACACCACATTTTATATGGCCCATTTTGTCTGTTTGCACAACGTGAGCACAGCAAGACACGCTGGAATTGTTCTCTGGAATAAGAAAACTGGATTGCAAAGCCACAAAAACATTGGACAGATTTCAGGGAATGAGACAGTACCTGTCATGGAGGGGGCGGGGGGGATTTAATGTGTGTTTGCCAGTTGAAGACAGAGAGACTTCACCTCAGTGTCCTCAAGGAACTCTTAGAGCCTTAACTTGGGGTTTGGGTTGGAAGGGACCTTAAAGGCCATCCCATCCCAACCCCTGCCATGGGCAGGGACACCTCCCACCAGCCCAGGTTGCTCCAAGCCCCGTCCAACCTGCCCTTGGACACTCCCAGGGATGGGGCAGCCACAGCTTCTCTGCCCAACCTGTGCCAGGGCCTGCCCACCCTCACAGCCAGCAATTCTTTCCCAATATCCCATCTCACCCTCTGGCAGTGGGAAGCCATTCCCTGTGTGCTGTCCCTCCATCCCTTGTCCCCAGTCCCTCCCCAGCTCTCCTGGAGCCCCTTTAGGCACTGCCAGGGGCTCTCAGGTGTCCCTGGAGCCTTCCCTTCTCCAGGGGAGCCCCCCCAGCTCTCCCAGCCTGGCTCCAGCCCTGGAGCATCTCTGTGGCCTCCTCTGGACCCTCTCCACATCCTTCCAGTGCTGACCCCCAGGGCTGGAGGCAGCTCTGCAGGGGGGTCTCACCTGAGGGGGCAGAATCCCTTCCTCACCTGCTGACCACGCTTCCTTTGATGCAGGATATGGGGTTTTGGGGATTTCTGGGCTGCTGGGTCATTTGGAGCTTCTCATCCACCAACACCCCCAAGCCCTTCATGCCTTTCCATACTGAGCAGCACCGACAGAATGTTCCTCCCTGTAAGACCTTCCTCTTTCAGGGTGGGAATCCAGCCCAGCCATCTACACCTGGGTTTGTGCCTCTCCAGCCTCCTCTCCCCATTTTTAAAACACCACAGCCCAACCCCCAGGGGTCTTTTATCCACCCTTTGGGGATTTTGCACTTTTCCACACTCCAGAATATCCTCCTGTAAGTGCACACTACCAGTTCCAGCCACCACACCAGGAGGGACTGCTTGGCTTTCAAGATAAGCTGCCATTAGTCACCAAAGCTCTGCTGAGCAGAATCTCCTTGTACCTTATCACTGAAATGAATGGACAGGAAGGAATACAAGATAAAGCCACCCAACATTTGGAACGTGAGCGTTAATGTGGATACACCTTGTGCCTCTAAGGGGGTTGCAGCGAGGGGGGGGTCAGTCTCTTCTCCGAGCCTCAGGTTGTGCCAGGGCAGGTTTAGGTTGGATATTGGGGAGAATTCCTTCCTGGAAAGGGCTGGCCAGTGGTGCATCCTTGGAGGGATTTAAAGCTGTGTGGATGTGGCACTGGAGGACACAGGTTAGGGATGGAACTGGCAGTGCTGGGAGGACAGTGGGACTCGGTGGGCTTGAGGAACTTTTCCAACCTAAACGGTTCTGTGATTCTACCAACACAACGATTAGTAAGTTACACCACAGCAGGGAAGAGGAATGGCCTGACACAGCCAATGCCTGCAGCCACCTCCAGCCCACAGCACAGCCCCTTCCTGAAGGAAAACACCACTCCCTGCTACCTCCAAACACTCCAAGGCTGGGGCGGGGGG
>VXBX01008728.1:745512-787186 GCA_013400415.1 Scytalopus superciliaris | reverse complement strand
CCTCAGGCTGTGCCAGGGGAGGGGCAGGTGGGACATCAGTGGGAATTTCTCCATGGAAAGGGCTGCCAGGCATTGGAAGGGGCTGCCCAGGGAGGTTTGGACTCCCCATCTCTGGAGGTGCCCAAGGCAGGACTGGCCATGGCACTCAGTGCTCTGGGCTGGGGAACATGGTGAGCATCAGGCACAGGGTGGGCTCGCTGATCTTGGAGGTCTTTTCCATCCTGAATGACTCTGTGTCTTCTTGGCACCCAAATATTTGCAGCCTGGCAGGAACAGAGCCCTCTCAACTGTGACAGCCATGAACTGGGTGTCTGGACCTTGTGTAAGTCTCATGGGCTTCACAGACTGAGTCCTGGTAAACCTGTCACCATGTCCTGGTTGATCTTTGTGCACAGGAACTCTGTTTTGAGGAGCTTTACTGTCAAAAATAAAACCAACCTCAAAATGAGACTTTTTCTGTTTTACTCCCAGCAACCCATAGGCAAGGAGAGCTGTAGATCCTCTGCCTGACACAACTTGAAGGTACATTTTCAATATCTCAATAAATTCTTCAAGCAATAAGGCAACAGTTGTCTCCTGTTGCCAGTTTTGGGCACAAATCTCCCTACACGAGTATAAACAACTTATTTGCTGATGAGCTGTGACTGAAGACCAGTGGCATACTGGGGAGCAGTCACGTTTAATTTAGTGCTTAATATTAATTAGACCAGACAAAAATAAGATACAGAGTAAAGGAGAAGCCGGTTGTCTAAGAATATTAAGACAATAAATTCAAGAAAACCATAGAATATTTATATTCCATAAAGCAGAAAACATCACAAATAATGTTTGGGGGAGGCTGCAGACAGGATGGACTTTGCCATGGGGACAGGACCACCTGAAGGGTTCAGGACTGGCATTTGCAAGCAGAGAGCAGGTTTTCCTTCAGCAAAGTGAGGAGTGCAGAGTGAACCTCCTTTCCCTCTGCTTCACTGGGGACCCATTCACTGGAACCCAACTGTGCCAGTGCTTTGCTCCAGAGAAATCCGGGCACACACAGGGAATTCTGCCAGGCAGGGACTCCAGATCTCCTTTGAGGAAACCCCTCAAACGCAGTTAAGAAGAACCTACTTGTATTGGCACGTTCTCTCCCTGAGGCCCAAGTGCACTCTCCATGACTCCCGAGGAATTCCCGCGGCCGGGGCCGGAAGGTGGGAATGGGGGACACTGCGTGTTGTATCACACATTGCAAGCAGGTTTTAGACTTCACAAATCAAACTCCAATTGTGAAGTGCATGGTGGGGAGGGGGAGGACTGCAGGGAATGCAGGAACACAGCCTGTTATTTTCATATTAAAATGTAATGGTGCCATTAAAGTTAAAACCACTGTTAAACTTGATTGAGTAAATTAGTTAATTAACCATAGCATCTAATGCATTCCTCCAAGGCATACCTCAGTTCCTCAAGATAGAAGCCTGATAGAATTCCAGTTGTGCATTATCCTAGCCGTGAATTTTAGTATGATTACACTCCTGGAGTGACTTACTGCTTGTCAATGAAGAATGCAAGCTGTCTGTTGGGTCTGAGGTGGATTAAAAATTAGCAGGGAAAAAAAATGGATATATTTCCTAATTTACAAATAAGGTAGAACAAAATACAGGTTTTCTGATATAGAAATGCCATGTGAGCAAGTAGGTCTCTTATTTGGAACTATGTGTTTGGTTAGGAAATAGAATCTATCTCTATCAAGATATCTGACTCTAAACTGAGCATGTTTAACTACTTTATTTTCAAAGCAGTTAGAAGAGTTACCCTGGTGCCCTAAACACTCTGTAACCCATTCTTGGGACATTTCCAGAAGAAATTCAGTTTCAACAGACATTTTTAAGACTTAACATTTTTCCTCTATAAAACTGCTCAAAATCTTTCCATCAAAATACAATTTTCACCAAAAAACCCCCCAGAATTTAAGCAGTGCCTGAACTTCCCATCCATTGTTTCTCTACCTTACATATGATAAACTTGCTATTTCATTGTCTACTTGATACAAACAAAGGGTTTTCCTGAAGGTCAAAGTATTGATCTAAATCAACCCAAGGGGCTCATTCCCATCCAGTGACAGATGCAAGGTACCTGTGGGATAATGGACTCGTGGGAATGGAAAGGACAGGGAGGTGGATCTTCAAAGGATACTGCTAAAATTGCAGCATTATTGAGTTATTTCTCCTTTCTCTCTTCTTGAGCATAAAAATGAAACCATAAACATGCAAAGAATTTGGCTGTGTAGGTTCTTACCAGGAGATACTTATGACAGACCCCTGAATTAATAAAGAAGTGGAGATACTTAACCATTACCTGTGACAAGGACCCTGTAGCTAAACATTAAAATTCTGACTAGATATCCAAATTCTTCCTAGAATTAGAAGCCACGTAATGACAAGATTTGGCTGAGCTGAGAGAGGAATTTGCTGAAGAGGAAATTCCCTCTTGAATAATTAAGTAACTCACTTTTCTTGCTGCTTTTCTCCTTTCCTCATCAGATTTCTGGGATATGGAAGGAAGCAACATTCTCTTCCCACTCCTGATGAGATAATACTGATGATCTAAGGAATTTCTTGCTACTCTTACGTATTCAATAAGGCATCTAAGATTAGTGGTTAAAGTCAGCTAATTTTACCAAATTACAGCACATAATTCATTTAGTGATAGATAGGCTTGACTCAACTTCTATTCAGATCTTTAACATCATCAAATAAATATTAATTTATTCTGTCATTACCAAACAACAGTGTTACATTTTTAACTCCTCAAGTAAAAAAATAATAAAGATGCAGTATCTTTGCTGTTACCTGTGTATTTATGCTCATGACTCTCTTCAGAAACATGTTCCTTGGCTTCTATTCCATGAGGTTTCACTGAGTGATTATAAGGAATATATTGGGAACCAGGAAGGATGATGGCATGGATGGAGGGCTGAGCTGAGAGGATGCACAGATGTGTATTATAAAAAAAAGTTCAGCTGATTGTAATAATGGTGTATCTTTGATAAAATCAGTGCATATAAAACAACACAGGTCAGGCTGGTGCTCCACCCTTATTTATAGTCTTTTAGCTTTGTGTTAATTGATTGTCTTATCAATTTAGAATTTTTTGGTGCCCTAGCTGGGAGAAAGTTCTGACTGTCTTGCTCTCCCAGCCTTTGTTTTATAGTTCCTCCCTCAGCACATCCCCTTTGTTGGACAATTTGGTTTCAAGGGATTCTGTTTCTTGGTCCTCCTTCCCTCCTGGCATGTTCACTTGAGGCCAGCACGTTCAGCCAGATGCCTTCAAGCCAACAGGTCTAATGTTCTCATTTGCTGCACGTGCCTGTCTTTTTTAATTTTTATATTTTAACACAGCCTCTGACAGCTGTTCTGCTCTCTCTTCTGGAGCAGCTTGGAACCATCTGGCTAAAACACAAAACTCATGTTCTTCCCAAGGAGATACACCCCTCTTTTATCACTGTCTACTCTTCCTCCTTTCTCAAGAGATTTGATGTCTTTTTCTACTCCTTTCTCACTGTCTCCTCCACAGTGCTAAAGCCCAGTCAGTAAATGCTGCTGCTGCTGCCACTGATGCTCTGTTATTCCTCTCACTGTTGTAGTGCTGGTGGTAGTTTAGTCTGCTACACACAAGGGTCATTGCAAAGTCAGTAGCCAGGAAAACTATGTTAATCCATTAAAGTCTTCAGAGTTTACTATCTGAGAAATTCCACGCTCCCTGGCACCTCAGAGAATTGCTCGCCGTGCATTACACCCTCTAATAGCATCCTGAGGAAGAAATATATATTTCTGACTCCATCTCTGAAGCAGAGCTTTAGGAAAACACACAAAGCTGCCGATTTTCCCTCGTGTTTAACAATATCGAGCTCCGAAGTCTCCGTGCAGCTCGTGCCAAAACTCAGGACTGGGTGCAGACAGTTAGTCCTGTCTATATTAGAACCCAGTTTTGTTATAGTGTGTCAAAACCAACATGCAGAGATATGAACTCCATAATAAAGAGTTTATCCTAAACAAGTTTCACAGTTTTCATAGCTATTTAACAATAGTTGAAAGAATTATTGTTTTCTAATTTAAATACCTACAGTAGCTTTAAGTACCAGTTAACTCTGGCTCAGTGAAATGCAAATTTTGTAAAATCCAATCCATCAAGCAGAAATTTTACCACAAAAGGGTTTCACAGAAATAATAGCTGTCAGCTAACAATTAATGCACCCAACATGCTTAAGTACTGCACTGAACTTTAATGAAAGGTTACCGAGCCTGTTAAATTGCTTCATACCTTGTAAGACTAAAGTTAAGCAAAAATTAACATCAGTGTTCTGGGAAAAGAGCATGC
The DNA here is from genome assembly GCA_013400415.1 of Scytalopus superciliaris. Lineage (NCBI taxonomy): Eukaryota > Metazoa > Chordata > Aves > Passeriformes > Rhinocryptidae > Scytalopus > Scytalopus superciliaris. Next base: position 782,830 of record VXBX01008728.1, on the reverse strand, counting down.
AAACAAAATTCACCTTAATGATGGGGGAGTGTAATGTTTCCACTGAATATTTTGAACTATGATTCCATTAGAACATTGTCAAAAGATGAATAATTTAACTCCATTTCATGTTCAGAACAAACATGTTTTGGGATTTCACCTGCAATGTCTCCACAGCACGTGTGAACATACATGTATATTTAGAACCACATGCAAATCCAAGCATAGAGCTACCCTGGAATTGTGGTTTTCAGTATGTATTTATTTTTATTATTTATTCTTTTTATTTATTTGTTGCTACTGGTGTTGCATTCTGATAAACGCTGATTTTACCAGCTGGAAAAGGTCATTTCAAAGCGAGGCACTGCACCCAGCACCCCGTTTTCTCGAGGCTGGATAGTGTTTCTTGTCCTCTTAGCACTTGGAATACCAGGCACTCTCCTTTGCTGAGCTCTTATAAACATTCCCACACTTTAAGTAATACTTGGCAGCTTTACTACTGTTGTCAGGAACTAAAAGGTGCAATAACCCCATACACAATACAAAAGATCAAACCATCAGATCATAACTCATTCCCAAAGGGCAGCCCAGTAAAAGTGATAAAGGAAACCACACTCCAAGGACTTCCTCAGGCCACTGCCCTGGATCATTAGAGGACTGATACTGCTCAGCCCTCTCCAGAAGCACACACTTGCTCCTGCCCTGATTATCTTCCAGCCCTGGCTCTTTCCCTGCTCTCCTCTCCAAGCCATCCCTGCTCTTATCTGAAGGAGCAGAAGATCCTATTCCAATGGCAGCTGTTTAAGCCCTTTGACTATCCCTCCTGCACCCTTATTATCAGTCTTTTAAATAGGAATATTCCAGAAAACAGTGACATGACTGTGTTGGCTGCAAGGACCACAGTTTGGGGTGAATAGAGCCAGTCCTCTTCCCTTCTGCTCACAGAGTTGAACACACACATTTATGTTAGAGTAGTCTGAGGATCTAAAATTCAGACCTAGGTGGGTGTATTCACAATTTTATCCTGCCTGTCTGATGAACACAGTGCTCACCTTTGCTACATCACCAGCTGAGCAGAATTGCAGGTAGTATTTGTTTAAGGACACATGTAAGAAGAAATCAGCCACAGAGCTAACAGAAAAAACAGCAAAATTACAGACCAGATGAAGGCCCAGCCAGAAAAGTGAACCTGAGAAGCAGAGGCAGGTTGATGTGGCAGGATGGGCTTTTGGCCTGTGCTTTTATTTGCATCACAGTTTTATACTTGTAGCCATAAACTAAGCAGCCCACTAAGTTTTTCTATGAAGACATCTATCAAAGCATGTGTTCACCAGGAAAATAGGATTCCCTCCCTACAAAAGCCATGCTGACAGTGGTAATGATGACCCCAGACTGGGCTCTGTGGGAAGGTGCTCCATCAGAGCAGCAAGGCAGGAACATTTCGGGAGAGCCAATGCTTATAAAAGCTCTGATGGACATTTTCCTCTCTCCCCCTATTTATCTGTCAGTAGGACAATCAGTAGCCTCTGAAAACAAACAGAAGAAAACCCACAGTATCATTTAGGTCTGAGATCATTGAGCCCAACTTCTGCTCCATCAGCACTTTGCCAACTAGAGCAGAGCACTCAACAGGAAGGAGAGACAACTGAAAAGGAGACAAGGCCAAGACAGATATTGTGAGCACATGTGCCTGGGTCTGGACTGGTGACCCTCCAGGGTCTCTAAGGTCAAGGTGACAGAGGGACCCTTGGCAGTGATGTTTAGCACTACCTGTGCTTGTCCCCCATGGATAAACTGGAGGCTTCATGTTCCAGAAGAGCAAATTTTGCATCTTTCACACTCACTAAATTCATTAAGTCTTTGTTTTACAGTTTCCATCACAGAGCTGTTTGTGTGTATCCTTACCCAGCTCTGCCCCAATTCATGGGCACGTGGAAGAGTTTCTTTAATGCACATGTGTGAGATATAAAATACAACCGATACAGCAACCCACCCCCACTTACATATTTCCTTGAGATCCTCTAGACTATATTCATGAAAAATGATTTACAAAATACAAATAGATTTTGGCATGAAGTAAGCTTAAATCGACTGCTTTCTATCAGGAATTAATATTAACCAGAGCTTGTCAGTTACTAAATATTTATTTTAGGAATACATACAGCCTCTGCTTTCATGTAGGTTAAGCTGTAATCTTTGGCTTGTCAGTTCCAGGATATAGCAGTGGATAAATCATGCACTCTTGAACTGATAGATGTCAGAGCCGCTGTATACAAATGGAGGGATATGTCAATGAACACCCCAGTTTAGGTTACATTTACTATAAACATTGACATTCCTTTGCAATGAGACCATTTGCTGGCTAAGCAGTCACAGCTTCACAGGATTTGATGCTTTTGTGCTCAATCAGGTTCTAATGATTTCAGATGTTTGCAATTAATGAACCATTAGATTAATTGGTTGAGTATGGAAAGGACTGGTTTAAGAATTGGGTCAGAACCACACACAAGCTATTACCTGAAGTGACAGCAATCACCGGAGGCAAACCAGTGAGAAATTGAATTAATGATTTTTCACCCTCTCTTTCACTTTTGGCAAAAATTAGCACTGGGTCGGTGTTTAAACAGAGAGAAACCTCCAAGTGTGAGGGGCAAGGGGTGAAAAAGAAACATTCTCATCATTCCTCATCCCTCAAAATGGAGGAGCTCAACCTTCACCACGCACAGTCTCTGTTGAATGTAAAGGAGTTGCCATATTTCTTTTGGATCATCCAAATCCCCCCCAAAGCTTTCTTCCAAAGTCAATGTATAATATTAATTATGGACCACATAGGGCACCTTAGTGAGATGATTAAATGTGCTTGAGAACCACAGAAAGAAATCAGCCCAGCCTCAATATATGATCCTGGAGGCTTGGGAGAAGCCCCAGGGTGCCATCCTTTAGCCAGTGTACACAAGGACGTTTACTCCCAGTAGATCAGTGCTGCTTAAATTCCAGCAGTGTGACAAGTTATCACAGTGAGGTGATGGCACTTCAGCTGAATCTGTAATTTCAAAGAATAAAATTAACCCTGGGTGCTCAACATAGCTTTTTGATCCTTTGTCTTTCCAATAAAAGGTATATTCTGATGGGGTTTTCTCTCGCTTCGTGAGGCAGGATGTGAGAGATCAGGTGTGGTGGTTGGTGGCTGTCATTTTGTGCACTTCCTAGGAGGAAGTTAGAGAAAACAGGGGTGATGCAGCAATCCTGAGAACTATCCCACACAACCTCGGCTCAGAGGAAGCAAAGACATGCTGCACTTTATTTTTAAAGGGCTGTGTTGGTTTCTTAATCCTGCACTGGGTGGATTCAACATTACAGTGCATGGCTGGAATGCAAGTTAAATAATGGGAGTGATCATCTTCCTTCCCTCCCACTGACTCTCCACAGACCTGTTTACGTGGCCAGAGTGTTTGGGATATGCCTTTAAATTACCTTGGAGAAGTTACATATCCTTTCGTGGTGCACTTTTATTCCTGGTATAATGAAGCAGCCAATAGACACATCCTCAGATAAAATAACCAACTTTTCAGCTTTGTCATTATTCTGCCAGGAAATGCAATTATTCTGGATCCACCTGGCCTTTCATTTCCCTACATTCTAATTTTTTTTTGCAACAAAACTGAAATGTGCTGTGTGGTTTGGGGTTTTTGGAGGAAGTAACTTACTTGCTGCTGAAGGAAAAGAGAAATTCTGCATTTAAGGCATTTGAAATGTGGATTCATATAAATTTTAAGTGTTCAATGCAGGTCTGCTTTTGGACATGAAAGGAATCTTGGAACTCTCAATTTTTACAAGTGAAATGTCCCACTGATTTCTAAATAATAGCTTGGATTCGAGCCATAACTTTAATGCTGCATATTAACACCCATTTCCACATTTTTGCTTGTGCCCTATTTAGATGGAGAAAGTTGGATGTGTAAAATGTTCATGTCCTTCTACCTGAATTTAGAATCTGACTGTAAATAAATCTGGCAAAACAGGGGGACAAAAAAAGAGCTTTTTAAGGTTTTACGTCTCACAGTGAAACTGAGCCCAGTGAGGGAGCAGGAGACCTTTCACTACATGAAAGCTTTTGAGACAACAGGAAAACAAAAATGCTGTATTTCCACGTGTATAACCCTTGTGATCTCTAAGCAATGGGTGCCTGTCTTACAGGTAAGTTGGTGCAGAACCAGGGCAACTTTATTCCTTAGTTCTCTAGTCCCCAAGGACTTTCCTGGACCTGTTCTCAGTAACTGCCCCAATTCAATTCTCTTAGTTTCCCTTTTTTCCCTTTCCCCCTCCATACCAGGAATCCTCCAGCAAAAGCTTCAGAAAATGCTGAAATCACAGTTATTTTGGTGGAAAAGTGGGTAACAGTCAAGAATGTGAGTAATAAATGTGACAATGATGTGATCAACCTTAACAACCCCCAGTTATGAGATATTTAAGACCTGCAAAGCAGCTCTTCCTTTCTCCTGTTTTCTACTAATCTATCATATTTATGAGACAGACGAGGCCAAAGAGAGTCCATGAGACTCCCTCCATTGACCTGAACACAGCCTGGGAGAGTCAGCCAGGATAAATGCACAAATAATCCTATTTACCTGAGTATTCCCAATTAATATCAGTCAGATTACTCAAGTATAAAAGAGCTTTCAGAATGAGGATCACTTGGCTGAACAAGAGCCTCTTTCTCCCATCTAAAGTATAACACCCTCATTTCATGGGGGAGTGTGTTAGGGAGGGAGAAATGCAGAACAGCCAGAGATACAATCTCATCCCTTATGTGGGGAACAAAGGATATAAATGGGAATCATTAAAAGGCAAAAAACAAAACCAAAACCTCTAAAGGCACTGTAAATAAACCCCTGTAATTATGCATCAGGAAAAAAAAAAGTCAACTGCAAATGGTTCAGTAATCTCATTACCAAGCTTACTAATAATCATCACAATATTCTCCATCTCCCCTAAGATAATGAGCAGCACGGTGGATGCTGTAAAAATAAATAAATAAACATGCAAGCAATGATTTCTCATCTAAATATTTAACAAAATGAATGGGCTTGCCTAAAGGTTTGAGATTGAACCCCAGTGTAACAAATTTTTAATTTGCACTCTTTTCCTAGTTTAAAAGGGGGAGAAAGCTCAGCTCATCTGAGAATGGAGTTTAAACTAAACAACACTTTCATGACAACCTGAAAATAAAGAAATAAAACATTTTTAAATATTTCAATACTACAAAATTAGCCTAAGTTAAAGGCAACAATTAGTAAACAACTTTGTCATATTCAGAACAGTATCTTCCCATTAACATTTCTATAGTTCCCCAATTACATTATAAATCAAAAGTAATACAAACAGACAATGTAATAATGAGAACACATAGACTGCATCAAAAATTAAGATACCAGCTTTTTCTTTACTCTTGGATCATTCTGTTAACTCGTCCTAGTTTACTTTCTTGGCAGCCAGAGAACAGGCAGGGAGAGGGAATTTCCACCTTGGTGAATAACTCCTAAAATTGGATCTGAAAACAGGCAGAAGGACTAACAAATATTTTCTCCTCAAGTGCAGGGCATGGCAGTTTCATTTCCAAACGCTGTCCCTGCTATGGGTAGGGAATCAGCAGGGAGGGCACCGAGGGACTGCGTGGTGTGCCCAGCACTGCAGAGCTGCTCGTGGTTTCCCACCTCTCCCTGTCACCTCATGGCTCTCTCCTCCCTCACTGTCCGTGTGTGACTCCCAGGTGAAACTATCCTGGCTATGAAACGGACCTTGAGAGTCCAACTGGAGTGATCCCAAATATTCCAGATTTTCTCCTGCAGAGGGACAAGAAGGGAAACAAGCTGTCCCTCAGCACAGAGCCCCGTGGAGACAGGGCAGGACAAGAACAGCTCACTGCAAAGGCACCTGCTCAGGATCTCTCAGCTCGAGTGCTCTGGGGTTTTAGGGTTTTTTTGCTTATCTGCTACATTTCTGTCATATCTATTTACTACACTGGTGTCCTGTGACAAGGAAGGATTTTAAAAATGACTCGAAATGGTTCTGGCAGTTGTGAGCACAAGTGATACTACAAAAGAGGAAAGCAACTGGCTTAGGAAACAGAGGAGCAAAGCAGGGGAAGAATTAGAGGTCTTAGACCAAAAGTGGAGATAAAAATGTCTTCATAGTTTTTAAAGAGGATCAGCTCCATTAGGAACAGCCTTGCACACAGGATGAAAGCACAAGGGTGTGGATAGAGAAGCACAAGGATGTTAAAATAAATGCAATTAACTATCAATGTTTATCTTAATGCACTTAAAACATCACTGCTGCTAATACAGAGATGAACAGTACAGGGTAGAGAAGGAGATTAAATTATGTATTGTTCCTTTAATACTTTCTTCAGTTAAATAACATAATATTTTCAAGGTTACTGTTAAAATAACAGGGTTGTCCAGCGGAATTTATTCCCATTGGTGTTTGTGTACTGTATATATTTATACCACATGAGCAGCCCATAAATTCTCCTCATAAATGCTGTTATCTCCAGCGCTGGCAGTTTCTCATTTTTATGGTGGTATAACTTTAAGGTGTGGTGTATGCCCCGTTACACCTCATTGCCTGCAGCTTCTGCTGCCCAATTAGGCTCTGATCCTGATCCTGCAGAGCTCCTTGTCCTCCCTGATCTCACTTGGTCCTGCTCTTGTCCCCATCCACACCACAACAGCACAGCCCCCCGAGCCTGGGCACCTTCCAACTCAACCCACCCACAACCCCAGCTCCACTCATCTGTCTGATCCCCATCTGACCACCCCTAGACATCCAACCTCCCCTCCTGGAGCGGCTTCTCCTCCAGACCAAGAAAAAGATTCTTCCAACAGAAGAACATCATGATCTCATTCCTTCAAAGGTGGCCAGCCTCCTTACCAGGAAGGCATTTTTCATTAAAAAAAATAAATAAACAGATACAGATTATAGAAAAGATGTTCAAAAGGTCATCAGAATTGGGAATTGCTGAGGGTGTAGGACAAAGCTAAGCGAAGTTCATAGGAGAAAAAAAGCCCATTCACAGTTGCAACCAGCTCTTTATACATCATAACAGGTTTAAAAGTAATGAAAGCCCATCTATGTATCACTGCCAGTGCCACACAGAATGATTAGTGTCAGTGGAACACTGAATTTTCTTGCTGCTCACATCCATCTGTCCTGAAGTTTGGTGCTTCTAACTCCAGACTTGTGAATCTGAACTCAAATGTTGTTTTCTCCAATTTCCTTCCCTTTTTTATGACCTTTTTCTGTTGCTATCTTGATTTATGGTCATTTGTGTGATTGCATTGCTTTGCTTTATGGCAGTTTATGTCATTCTGGTCTTGTCATAAATGACTACCATAAAGTGAGGTAAAATATCATAAAACATTAGTGAGTCACTGATATTCAAGGTTCTTGAGTACAAGTGCTGCCAGGTAGCGAGCTGGGAGGAGCGGTGCCACGCGAGGGATGGATCATTATGGATACTCGTGTGTCCCGGGTCCGCAGCAACAAAGGCCACCGTGCCTGCGCTTGGCACTGCAAACAATCTAAAAGGGCAACGCTGGGTTATTTTTATAAGTTTAAAATGTTTGATATTCCTACAGGGGCGTCTTTCAGAGCCCCAAAGCTCGGGGAAGTGGATCTGTTCCCCTGAAATGACTCATGTTTATGTAAAGAGGCTGTTCGGGGTTAGGGCAGGGCTGCCAAAACCCGGGGGTAGGAATCGGGTCACTTTCGGGGGATGATCATCTTGTGTGTGTGTCCATCTCTGAGTTCCGGGTGATGCTTTGGCTTTGCAGCACTTGCTGGAAGGTGAATATCCCTGAATTATGGTAGGCATGCTCAGAAATCCTAAAACACTGATTATTTTGATGTATTCTACTTAAAGAAAACCACATTTTATCCAATAATCTAAGCACTTATTACCTTTTTAGCTAAGAGTATTCCAAAACATTTTATACTTTTGCTCAGTTTAGTAAGATAAGCCATTGCAGTCATATATTTTCCAAATAAATATAAAAATAAAATACAAAAATATTTTGCCACTGATGTTTGTATTATGAATCCTTTATGCATTAAGAATCAATAATCGCTATTTCCACTATAAATTCCTACTATCAGTTGCTTTGACTTTATAGGATAATTTAATTCTAGAATGAAAATGGGTATTTGCCAGATTTAGAACTGGGAATTCATTACCATTAAGAAATATGGAGATAACCCTTTGGAAATTTATATTTGTTATTTGAACATGAACACATTGTTCACATTTTAAATGGCTTTTTTTTTTTTTTTATTTGCTACTCTTATTGCAAAAGTAAAAGACTTATCATCTCAAAATCTGTTTAGTCTGTGGTGACACTGCTTTATTTACTGGACTAGTTCCTCTGGATACTTTGGGGGCAAAAGTATTTTTAATGCAGGATAATTTTTTTTCCTTTCTGTGAGAGACTGCCCTGGACATCACTTTTATTGGAGATACTGTTGCAATAACCTCCAACACTTAGAGCTGTGTTGAGTTCACCCTCAAAGGAACATATTAAAAAAAAAACCACTTAGATTTGCCCCAAAATATGCCAGACTTGATAGGTTTTAATGCCAGACCCCTCCCATCCTTCACAGCCAAGGATCCCATCCCACTCTCCAACAACCTATTTAATCCCAGTCTTAGTGAGCTTAGCCTTTTACAAGTAGCTTCAGCTTAGACTCAGTGTTTCCTTTCAATCCTTTCATGCTGCCCAGGTAATAAAGTCAATTTGCCCAGGTAAAATTCCCCTCTGGAGAAGGAAGCCCATGGAGGCTCCGGGGGCTGCACAACCCACCGAAGGTGCTGCACCCAAGAACGCTCTGGGTGTGTAAAGCAATAACAGAGACCCAATCCTGGCAATGCCTCTGCCAAATTCCCTCCACCTGCCACAGTAACTCCACTTGGAGTTATTCCTAATTTGTACAATGAGAGGGCAACTAATACCTTCTGGTGTTACACATCAGACCAGCACAGAGCCCCTCATGTGAGGGAAAAGCAGCAAGGACAGTGATGTGTCCCTGGCAGTCAGCAGCAAGTGACTGGCAGGAGTAAGAGATCAATCTGCTCTGCTTTTAATAGGTAGGAAAAGGTAAATCTTATTGGAAGCATCTCACTGCAATCCTAAAGGTTGGCAAATGAGAACAGAGTTAGAAAATAATATTTAATCCACCAAGCAAATACCTTGTGTTTCACCTGAGATCACACACTGCTTTTGGAAACACCTCTCCAGGTGTTTTCAGCCCTGCTCTGTGACTTCAGTGCTGGAGAGGTTGGAACATGAAAAAAATTGTCCCCTTGGTACAAAACAGCTGCCAAGGGGATGGTTTTAAATGAATTCCTACAGCTAATGCTCCCATAGGAAATTCTGTGGGAAAAGGTGCTGTATCCAATTTCCCCTCTGCTGGCTGGAGAGAGATCTCACAGAGTAATCTCAGTGCTTGGGACAATTCATTTCAGTGACACGAGTGCTTATGAAACAGGGTTTGTGTCCCTCCGAAGGCAAGGACAGCATTCCCACTCCCTTCAAGGGTGACAGGCTCAGCTCCCTGTCCTTAATACTCCCAAAGTGCTTCCCTCAGCACGGGCTCAGGTCCCTCCTGGTGCCAGCTCATTGTCCTGCACAGAACAAACCCCGAGCAAAACACCAGCCCAGCAGGACTGCAGAGGAAATTTATTTGTGCAGCTACATCTTTGGCACTGACTCCACATACAACTACCTGGGAATGTTTGGGAAACAACCAGTGCAACCTGGGCCTCTGAGAGCTCAGGAACTCCTGTTTCAGCACCTCATCCCAACTCATGTCCAAATTACGCAGGATGTCCAAGGCAGAGGATCAAAATTTACAAGGGGAGGGCTCTACCTGAGGACAAGACAATCCTTCCTTCAGAGCAGGAACTGTAGGGCCCCTTTTTTATTAATTATTTTATTTATAATTTTTTAAGCACTGAAAATACTGCCTATTTTTTCAGAATCAAATGCATTCATCACTGCTGATTCCCAGGGGAATGGATGAGCTAGTGCATCTGAGCTGCTTGAGAAAAACAGTTTCATGGGCTATTTGGGTTTGGAATTAAGAGTTAAAAAGGAGCTTTCCAAGCAGCTCTCCCTGCACTTCACCCACAGATAAAAGAGACACCCGGGTTGTGCCCACTCATTCAACAGTTACAGAAACTGTTTTTGTGGTAATGGATATTCCCTCTCCAAAAGGATAGACTGGAATTTGCTTACAGAGCAACAAAACTCCCACTTAAAACAGTGCTTGAAAATCAACGTGCAGCTTCCCTCCCCTCAACCCTCCCCAAAAGAAGGTTAATTATTTGAAGTCTATTTTATTACCTTCAGCTTCCACTAATGACTGTCTGAGCTGCACTGATGTGGACATGGGAATAACTAAAATTTTCACCAGCAATACTTGTGGTATTATTATTTATTTTGTTGTTGTTGCTCAGTTTTGTTGCCTTTGTGTGATTTTTTTCTTTAGTGTAACAAAACAAAACCGAAACAATCAAACAAACAAACAGACCCCAAAGATGTAAGAGGAACAACCGGACAGCCAAGGTTTGTTGTAAGAATTACTGAAAATATTGAGCCCCTCAAACATTCTGCTGATATTTTTGAAGAAAAATTACTGAGCTATTTTAAGTTGCCTGACTTCCAGTCCTTCACTTGTGCTTCCTTATTTTTCTAACACTGAAATTCTCAATGGAACAAAGTTTAGGGAAAAGATGTTGTTCAGAAAGTCAATTTTATGGAAGACATTCCATTTTTGTACAGATGTAGAAACACCAGATTTTAGAATTTCCTTTCAAATAAAAATGATAAGTCACCAGAACTATATTCACTTGAAACTTCTGGTTTAGGATTTTGAAAGATCATCACAGTTTCTTCCTAATAAATCATCCAAGAAGTAATAAAGTAGCTTAAAGAGGGTTGAACCCCCTTGGTATAAAGTGCAGAGTGAAGAAAAAGGCTTTGCATGAAAAGCAAAGTCCCCTCTTCACCTGTGCAGCGATCTAGATTTAGCATGAAAAGGATAAATTAGAAAAGTCTCCTGTTTCTGTGCCTTGTTGTGATACAAAAGCGAAGGAATGCTCAGCCAAGCACAAAGAACTCATTGGCTGAGCATTGTGAGGACACTCTGCATGATCTATTCCGAGCTCTGCTACAATTATTGTGACTAAAGGCTGAGAAATTTAGCACAACTGAGACTAAGTGATAAATAATGCTTAAGCATATCTGCTTCTTGCATTAAGGAGACAGACTAAAGAGTTAATAATGCCTCTGATCAGCTTTTAATAGCCTCTAGATGCTTTCACACAATAAATAGATCTGTTGTGAAAATACTCTGGAACACAGTGAAATACCACATGCATTGTGCCCTTTAAAATGCTTTAAATAGCACAATTATAGATTTAAAGATCGTAATTGATTTAAATTGGTGGTGGAATGTAAAATTTTATATGATGCATGAAATCTCTTAAGGCTTTAAAACTGTAATTATCTTTGTCACTCTCATATTGCACCCCAAAGCTTTTCTTTTAATGATTTAGGCGTTATAGAAAATAAATGAAATGTCCCTATGGATTGCCAGGAGAAAAACCACACGGGGCTGGACCTTTGGGAAGGAAAGGTAGAGTCAGGGTTTGCTGAGCCCTGAGCTCCCAAAGCTCACAGCTGAGCAGTAAATCAGGAGCAGGGATGTCCTGTACTATGATTTCACACCAGTTTAAGTGCATTGTTTCACACGCACCACATAAAGCTCAGCAGACCCTCTGTGAGCACAACCAGCTTGTCTACACAACAGATGTGCAGCTGTGGGTCCAAATGGGAGATGAGGCTTCAAACAGGAGTTTAGAGCAGCTTCTCAATGTCAGAGAAACTAATTCATTATGCCCTTCTCTATTGGCAGAGGCAGATTTCCAGCATCTCTCACGTCTGTACATGGAGCAGCCACCACAAGCCCCACAGAGTGGCTGTCCCTGCTCCCCGGGCAGCTCTGGGACACAGCTGGCACCAGAGAGGCTGGAGGGCTCTGCCTGGCACACACCTCTGCTCTGTGAAAAGCTTCCACCGAACTTCCAACTGTTTGAATAAATGCAAACCCCAAAATTCAGCCACAGAGGAACTTCTGGTGGGGTTAAAGCACAACAATTCCAAGACTAAAGAGTTAATGCCCAGTGGAGTAAAAACCAGACCCTTGTTGCAGGGTTAACCACTGATCCTCGTGAGATGAAGATTTGATGCTGTTTGAAGCCTCTAGACATTATTTAATACCAAAACAAAAACTACATATAAGTAGCTAGGAAGAACAACGTTAACTCCAGAAAGATTATTTCACTTTATCTGACCCATATTTGGAAACTTAAATCAATTTAACATAGCAAAGCTCCCTTCAGTACACAAGCAAGAAATGTGTCTCAAATCTGTTTATATTCCTCCAGATGTCAATATTTTTAACAGTGCACAAACAATGAAGTAAACAATTAAGAATTTCTTTTAACTTCTGCTGCTTTAGAAATCCAGGGAAGAAAATAAAAAGCCCTCAGTGAATCAATGAACTAAATATGGATCGAGTCACTAGGAAAAGAGATTGTGTTCAAGCTAAGAGGATATTACCAACAATAGGTAGTTAAAAATGGAATTAACAACTAATAAAAGTGGTGAAGCGTATCCTTTTAAAGAGCAGTTTGAAAGGCTTTCCATTAAAACAAGCACCTTAGTCACAAACCTCCAGGTAAAGCAATTAATAGTCATATTTGTGGGCTTGTGGGGGCCAATTAGCTTTGAGCCTGTATTTATGAGTTCCCATTCCCAATGGGACAGGTACCAGAGTTTATTGTGGTGACGTGTGTTTCACAGAGTTGTGCCTCAAAGTAAAGCCTTGATATATAATCTGACATTTTTCCCCAAATTGACAGAGGAAATGTGGCACATTTAACACTCCTTATGACCTCAGTGAAGGACAGACACCTTCAGGCTGTTGGGAAACAGCATCGTTCCAGCAGAAAGATCAGCAATTAACACGAGGTGAGAATGATTTGCTAGAAAAAAAAAATAATGTTTATGGCTTTGAATTTTTAAGATGTTAAAGGAAAACACTTAGAATCTTTTTCAGAATACGTGGCTGGCATAAAGCAGGTCATGTGGAATATTCCAAGGGCCCTTTAGAACATACATGGAAAACAACAACATCGTGTTTCCATAGTCCCACACAGAGCGAAGCTGTTTGTATTTGGGTGGGAAGCAACCAGGAGGTGAGAAAGCAAAATGATTCTAATCATTTGAGAGAAAAAGCAAATTAATGCCATTGACATTGACCAGATTGCTAAGCACATTTATTGATCTTTTTCATTTGCTCTCTCTTGGCACACATTTATACTCCTGCTGGCTGAGGTTCCAAGTGTAACTAAAGGTTCTTCCTCTTTTCTTTGTGTTTTTATTTTTTTTTTTTCTTTTAACAGTCTAAATGCAGAGTAAAAGGGAGTCTTTTAAAAAGTTCCTGCTCCAGCATAAACCCATAAAGATGCTGAGTGTGTGGGGGACAGTGCAAGACAACAGAGCAGGAGCATGTGCACACACATGGGCACGTGAAACAGGAGCAGCAATTGTGTGTTCAGGGGAGAAGAGCAGCAGGCAAGGACTGCAAATTAAAGAAGAGAAAAACATGCCATTTTCACTTCTTATATGCTCATAACTTGAGAAAAGCTTGTGTTAAATTAAAATGAAAAAAAAAAAAGGAATGAATATATAAGTTAGCAGAAAATGATGTAAAAGCTTAGGGGAGACCAATGAGATGGAAAAGGTGTGCTGAGCTACTGATTCTGTTCACCAAATTACTGCTTCCCTCATCTTACAGGAATCCTTGGTCTGTTTATGCACATAATGAGCTGAATTTTTCCCCTCCAGATAAAGATCATGAACAGTAAAGCTCTTTTTCTGTACCGATTCTGGCATTAAATCTGCTACAGCTAAAGCTGGGACACAGAGAGATGTAAGTGTATGATGCACTGAAGAGAACGAAGATATTCAAGTGCAGAAATTCCACCTGAGGGCCAAATTTGTCTTGTGTAAAATTGTGTGAATCTGAATTTCTCTAAGTCAGTGAAGTTGGGTTAACTTGCATTCTTATCCAAACAGAATTTGGCCCTTAGGTGTTATTTCTCCTTTCCCCAGGTACTCTGGAGTGTCCTGAGTCAGTGGATCTTAAGGGCTGCACTGCCAGCTGGAAGAGTGGGTTTTAAAAGCAATATTCAGGGAAGTAAATACACTGTCTTTGTTTTATACGTTGGGAAATGGAGATGAGAAGCAAATTTCAAACAGTATCTGATAAGCTTGACCAGTTGGGTGCTTCAGTCCCACAGTCTGCAGTGCTGGACCTCCTTTAGGTGTTGCCCAGGACAGACACCCAGGCTGTGGGAAGTCCAGAGCTTTGGCAAACCTGGTGCTGAGGACAAAGGGGATCAAAGCAAAGGGGACCATAACACAGGGATCAGTCTGGGCAGGACACGAGCAGGGCAAGCACAGCCCCTTGCTGCTGGGCCTGACCAGGTACTGGCTATGGGCAAAGAACGGAAATGAATATAATTTTCATCCTCTTTTGGATTTAAACATTTGGTCAAGGCTTTCAGAAAAACCCTCCAGCTATTTTCTTTACCCCCCACCACACTGTCATCCCTTTTGAGTGCTGCACATGATTTACCAGAGCCTACCTGTCTAAATGATGAAAATGAGAAAGCTTTTACCAAGTATGTATATCACAGAAATGTAACTATTACATACATTGTACTGAGGGTTTTTAGCCAGCTAAAGAACAGTAAAACCATTAATATGAACGCCCAGTGCAGGGGTCTGCTTCAAAATCCACAAGATGAATAACAAATCATAATACTGGCAAAGCAAAAAACACCCTTGTAAACCATTTTTTTTTCAGAAGCCTTTGAAGATACTTGTGGGCATTTCACAGTTGATTTAAAGTCCAGCATGAACAAAATCTATGGGGTTGTGGAATAATGGACTGTGGACAGTAAAGGAAACCCCACTATTTAAAAGTAGTCTGGAAAATAAACTCTGGAAAATATATAGCAAGAAAAAACCCTGTACAAACTTGGTGAGTGTGTAGGTAAAACCTGGAATGCAGAGTTCTTTTTCCTAAATAGTATAAATCTGAAATCTTGGCACCGATAAAATGAGCATGAGTTTTACCATTTATTTAACCAAGGGCAGGATTTAATTCCCTAATTTTGGTTTGTTCCAGTGAACGATCTTGGTAACCCAGCTGACTTCAAAGAAGAAATATGTTTTTATAAATTATAACTAATTTTAACTAAATAAGTATTTTAGAGGAAGTATGGAAGTATTGCAATGTGTCTCAGCTGCCACTAATGTCTGCAAAGAAGCTGAACTTCCTGTAATTTGCCTTCCAAGTTTTGTACCTTTTTTTTGGTCATTCATGAACTGAAAGAAAATGCTTTTCAGCCCTTCTAATGACTGAAATTATCCAAGTTCCATGGGATGTAAGGCTCTGGAGTTGGAGGAAAAGGAAGACTGGATCAAGCACAGCAAAATGTCTTTTGAAAAGGTGGAAATCAGGACAACAGAGCAAAAGACACTTGTTAGAAATCCTACACAGTGTGACATAGACGCACCTCAGAATTCGTGATCAGAAAAGACACATTATCACCAGGAAATAATATTAATGCTGTCCTGTAGTATGGTAAAAGTTTATACTTTTTAGGCAGGGAAAAGTGGCCTTATTAATTCTGCAAAAGATCAGCCTATTATTCAACCACCAGTCCACAGGCCAAATTTCCCCTTCCAAAGGGCTGGTAAAGGATGGTTTTCTTCTTGTCCCTTTCAAGAATTTGGATGTTGAACAAAGAGACCTATTCTAAATTTGGCTGTTTATTCAGAACATAAAGTCCATCTCTCTTCTCGTTCTTTACCTGTTTTTTGGTTTCCCAAGGGAACAAAAACTTCCCTAGGCTGCAGTCCCAGGCCCTTCGCAGCAGAGCAGTCCTTACACAATCGTATTTTAAATGTAGTTATTGCTTCCTATGTTAAACTCCTTCAAGGAAGAAACAACTGGCCTGAAAGTTTGTGTCTTGCTCACTGTACACCCCCAGTGACCCCAACTCATCTATTACACTGCCAGGAGAAGAACCAGCCTCCAAACCCATTTGTCTGCTGTAATACTAGGTCTTTTAGGTTGCAAATGCAACAGATTTTTATTTAAACCCCCATCTAAGAGTGTCATTATCCACAAATCTGCTCATAAATGTTTTGGCAACTGACAAAAAAAATTAACTTCAGAAGAGGAAGCCATTAGGATGAAAACATTTCAAATCATGTCATTCATCACATCTCTGCTCATCCAACAAAACTTGCTTTTGTTACAGGCAATTGTGGTGCTTAATCTCGGTACTTTTCAGCAACACATTTTTCTGATTAAAAAACCATAATCATACTGGCAGTAGTTAGAGATAGAAAAGACCTATTAGTTCACTAAGCTCAGCTCCCTTCCATAGCAAGATATAATCCCTGGCAGGAAGTCTTTCAGATATTAAGTTGATCCAGAGCTTAGTTTTAGCCAAGGGACTGAATATGGAAATCTGTACAGAGGTGTCACAACACGTGGAATTTAAAGAGCCTGGAATTTAAAGGCTGATCTTGTTTTGGTTGATTTGTGCAGTTTTGCCCTTTTCTGGTCTGGGCAGCCACAGCACTGAAGCTCAGCAGGTCAGTGCTATGCAGGGGGGCACGGTGCGGGAACCCCCTGCAGGTCTGGGACGGTGTCACCCCAACGCTGTCCCAAGGCCACTTCCACCTCCAGCATCTGAGCTTGTCCCTTTGCTGCAGCTGGGGTGAGCCTGGGCTTTCCAACCTCAGTGATCCTGTGATCAGTTGAGTCTCAATTCTTGCCCCTCTCCCATGGTTTAATCTCTAGAGGATTCCTTTTCCTAGCCCTGCCCTGCTCTGGGCAAAGACACCCCACAGAAATGGTATGAAGCACCCGGGTCACGGCCGATTCTCTGTGCTGGTGTCACAGTTACAGACACAGATCCGTCCCCTCCACACTGAGCTGTTGCAGAAGAGACAATAAAACACCCTGCTGCTCCCAAAATATCAGCAGCAGCTCAGCTGAACCACAGTGGGGAGGGGAGGGGAGGTGGAGATGAAATCTTCTTTTAATTACATTTAGAAGTGAAAAATTAAAGTGGGAAAAATAAAGAAAATCCCTTTTGCTTGGAATCCTGATAGTCACAGAAATTTATAAGGAGGCTGTTCTTCCAGCTGCCTCCATCTCCATAAATCCATCAGCACTGAAAGGCTGTTCCTGACCTGCACTCACCCTTTTTAATTTAGGCTTCTCGATGGGGATATGCTCCTTTAAACATCTACAAGAGCTTCCTCTTCACCTTAACATTCTTATATAATGGTTTCTGTACAATTAAGGAATTATGAAAGCCCACATAAATGTGTTATTGAATTTATTAGCCATGTATATCAATACCATTGAGAGGATTTGGCCCTATGTTTCATTCTAAGTATCTGACTGCCTATGGTAGTACAGACATTTAAATATTAGTTACAGATAACAATATTTTCATAAAAAGAACCCAAACCCCAAGTAAACAGAACCCCCCCAACTTTAAAGTATAATATAAAATGAAATTGCTATTCTAAAGTTTCATTAGAGGATTATTGCATAATAATACACGTTTCTGCTCGGTGAAAGGCAGCTGTATTCATTTTCATTAGGTACAGTGCAAATGAAAACCAGAACCTGACTCTTCCTCTCTACCACCCACATCTTATTTCCAAGGTTTCCTCCCCCAGCTCTTTGTTTTCTGGATGGAAACACAAGACAAAGTATTTGGCCTGACAATTTCTTCCATACAGGTTCTCTCCTCACAGGGCATCACTGAATTCAGTGAGGGTCTGAAAAGTGGGGGCATTTCCCCCTGGATTCTCATTTATCGGGTTGGAGGAAAGAACCTGGTTTGTTTCTCTCCAAAATCAACAGAAATTCCCCCACTAGCTTCAGTGTATGTTGGTTCTCAAATGCCAGGAAAAATTCAAGGTAGTTTTATGAGCCCAAATGAATCTGTCAGTCAAAAAAAAATGCTTAAAATCTGGTACTGTGAAATTTATTACATTTTAAAATTATATAGCAAATAGGGAGCAGTTTTCTTTTAGGGTCTAAAAACTGCTTAAAGTACTTACAATTCAATAATATAACTATTAGAAGAAAAATGTGATGAGATATTAATATACCTACCTAGCTATATGTTTTTAATTTGGAAAATTGCAGTCAGAAAAGGGAAGATGGAAATGTAACAGCTTTGTTGAAGATGATCAGCAGAATTCTTTCCATAAAGGTTAAAAACAGATAATTACTTTCTCAGGAAATCACTAAAATGTCATGATTTTTCTGCTTTGTTTTCAGGGAAGTTTTATGATGCTCCCTTCTTACCACTTAGCAATGAAACAAATGAGGTTAGATGGCAAAGATTATGAAAGAAATTAGCAATAATGAGTCCAGTAACTAAAAACATTAGTAGAGAAAATTGAGTTGACCTTACTTTTATAATTATTCATTTTCTTAATTGTTTTTTTTTTCGGGAATAATTGGAATGAAATTAAATAATACAAAGTACAACCCTCACATGTGGTCATGTGTTTGGCAGAGATTAATAACCTTGCAAACACACAATGCATTGCCCGTTCTGGAGGTCACCTCTGGGCCAATACCTGTTGTGAGCTGTGACCCAGTGACAGAGGCCCTTCCTCTTCTGACCCCTCAGTGCAGGACTGAGACAGCCCCGCTTCCCCCCAGCCATCCAAGGCTTGTAAAGTTGAATATTTCATATGTGCAGTCATCAATCAGGAGATTGGGAAGTGGATTTAAAGGATAATCACTGTAGTATCCCTTAAACTCGGCAGCCAGCTCCAAAATAGCAGGTTTTTTGGTCAATTTTTTTTCGACAATATCAATGGAGCACAGTGAAAGTTCAACACCTTATCAGAGCTGCTCCATAGTGGACTCCTTAGGTAAATGTGGGGAACTTTTTCCTCTCCTTCTGGTAAATAACAGATCTGTCCTACCACAGCCTGGGGAAAGCCTGAAGGGCAGCAAGTGCCACCCTACACCCACTGGTGTTTGCAGAATCCATTCCTGTGTTATCAAGTGAAACATTACATTTAGTTCAGTCAGTTAATAGAAGATAAAACCTGAATACTTCTCAAGTTCAGGGTTACAGCCCCTAATATTTATCCAGCAGACAACTTTGACATCCAAAGCTGAGCCTCAGTGTGTGTGATACCAATCCCTCTCACCTCCTGAGCATTTCTTTTCAGAACTGCATTCCCCAAGATGAATATCAGACCACCCAGACTTCCATGGAACACACAATTTTATAACAAAGGGAACAAGAGCTCTTGTGAAATCGGATAAAATCTTGCAGAGCATTAAAATGCTGAAAGCAAAACTCAAGGAAACCTTCCCCTCAGAACTGTATGAATCTCCTCCTTCCCCCCCTTTGTTCTTTACCTTCCTCCACCTTTGAGATACAGGACTTTACAGATGGTGGATATTAAGAAATTAAGGTCTCCAAATACTCATACATTACTATTATTGTCAACACCTTGTAAATGAGAAGCCAGAGCAAAGCAGCTGAGTGAGGCACTCTCAGGTTACACACAAATCTGCAGCTGAGTGAAAAAATCAAAGTTAGAGCTCCCAGATCTACCCTTCAGCTCTAGCACTGTCCCAGAACAATTCCAAAAGGGTTAAGAGCTTTTTTCAGTGAATGGATCAAACTCTGAGCCAACCTGTTTCAAATCTCAAGCTGGTACCCAGGCTGGGTGTGTGTTTTTTTTTCCCTGAGTTTTATTGGGAACTTCAGTGTTGATGCAGATTCAGCATCAGCAAAGCAGATCCCAACACACTCCTGTGAGTTAAATCCCAGTTTCATACAGTTCTTGTCCCGTGTTTAAATTCAATTTAAGCAGCAGCACTAGCAGTGAAATGATTGCTGCTGTGCCAGGAACACCGTGTGGTTGATGCATTACCTCACTCTAAGTTCCAAATGGGGAGATGGGAATTAGTGGCCTCCCTCTCCAATTATTCCTCCTGCAGAAACACAGCTCAGCAAAGGGACGTAGTCCCAAACTTGCCATGGACAAACAAACTTAATAGTTGAGAAGATGTAAAGGTACAAAGTGGCCTTCTGCACACTCAGGTTATTTCCTCTGTCAACAGACCTAAAAACTGATTTTTTTTCTCTTAAAACCTAACTTGCAACATAAAAAGCAATGCCTGGTTTACACTGACGTAACTTGTAGCACAATTTGTATAAAATAATGAAAGCAGCATCCCGTGCCACTCAGCCATACCCAGCACAGAAGTCTTCTTTTCCTAAAAAAGACCTTAATTTTCTCATTTCCCAGCAACACCAGGCTCTTGCCCAGTCCCACTCATCAACACATTGGCCATTCCATTTGCTGTTATTCTTTAATGTTCTTTCTTTCTACTCATAATTTGAGTGGTTTCCTCCTCCCCCCCAGCATTAAGTTTACAACTTTTAACACTCAGCTTAGTGCATAAGAAAATTGCTGTTGTCTGGGGGCTGGAACAGAAGTTGAGGAGAACAGATATCACTGTTTTTATTCTCGGTAAATCAGAATTACCCTGCAAGCTTTATTACATGGGATCACAATTAACCTTTTATTAATCACCCTTTCTAAAGAACAGATCTTCATTTTCCAAATGAAGGGAAACACTTCACCCAGTCCCCAGGATTGATTTACAACCAGTAATGCTGTGGACTCAACAATCAGAGATTGCTGACTACCGAGAACAATGAACTTGTTAGTTAACAGAATTAACAGTGCGTTGTTTAACTATAATGACAGCAATAAAACAGGAGATGTGAAGTTGATACAGTCACAACTGAATCATAATGGATGAGATATTTACAGCAAAGCTGTTAAAACATTGAATAAAATATGGGAAGAGCAAAAGCAGATGTGATTTTATTCTTCAGAGCTAAGCTTGTAAAGTATGAGCTAGCATGAGTAATAATCACAGGTTCTAGTTCACAATGCATTAATAAATATTGATATGGTGCCAGTGCTGAAACTTTCCAGATACCGAAATAAAGTGAGAAAGCATGCTCTTGCATTATGGATTGCTAAGTTTAAATTTTAAGGCCCACATGGCAATCTCTTCATTATGATATTACACCCCCCTACACTATCTCACACACACACCTCTTTATTTAGGGCCCGAGCCAGCACTCCATTTGCCAGTCCCCAGTGCTACAGCTCCCACTGCTGCAGGTACAGCCCCCAGAGCACAACTGACAGGATGCAGAGAGGGCCTCTCGATCTATTCTAGTGCCCAGTTCCCCCTCCCAGGCTACAGTGCTTTGGGAGGGCAGTTTGGGCAGATCCAGCTGACTGTGCTCTGGAAGTGTGGCTGACGGAGGGATTCCAGGGGCAGGGCTCATGGCCCCCCCCGGGCAGCAGCACTCCAGCTCCTCCAGCCAAACCCTAAAGCAGCTCCTGCCCTGATCCCACATAGCTACTGGGGATACCACCCCTTTTTTTTTTTTTTTTTTTTTAAACACAGGGGTGCTATTTCTAGCTCAAATAATAATCACAGCCTGATCAGACACGGGGTTTTCTGGCTGCAGCTTCACACACAGGTTAAGGTGGTGTCAAACCAACATAAAGCTAAACAAGAGAAAAGGAATGACTGCGAATCTGACTCAGTTCCCCTCATACCTGCTCAGACACATTTGTGCTGGCATGGCCACTGCCAACTAATGCCTGTTTGCAGACATAAAACGCTTCACAAGTCTGCACAGACCTTCTTGTTTTGTTTTACTGCAAATACATTAATCAGCCTAAATGACTACTTCTGCGTGACTAAAGGACAGACGCAAAGCAATGTTTTCTCTCTCTCCCTGATTCCAACAAAGCCACTTGCTCACCTTCCTGCCCTCCATTCCTGGAGAGCACAGAAGGTGCTGCAGTGAATTCACATCCCGAGGGGGCATCACCCTCTGCAGTGAGTGAAGGCTAAGCCTGATGTTGGACATCCCAGATGGCACAGACACAGAGCACTGGAATTTCTCCACTCACTGATTAGAACCGTCAAAGTGGATGGCAAGCATTTACTGCTGTGCCTGCCATCATCTGTGTGAAATGGCATAATTGCATATTACTTGATTAATTTTCTAGAGATTTCCAGCCTAAACTCCTGGGAAAGGGTATATATATACCTATATCTATCTATCTCTCTATATATATATCTCCATCCATTCTGGGAAAGAATGGATATAATTTCCCTATGACTTACTACTATATACTATTTTTCATTAATATCAATCTAAATCTCAAAAGAAAGAAACCATGACACCAAATCTCATTTCTCTGAATTAAAATCTCTCTCAGAGGATGCAATTTTCTGATTCCAGCCATGAAGCAGATTTACACTGGAACAACTTTATTGTGGCTGGTCAGATATAAGGAATGTACTGAAGAGCCAACAGCTCACTTCTGGCCTGGGACTCTCCTGCACTCATAATCAACCTGATTTAGAAGAAGGGCAGGAGGAATGGAATGAAGCCCCAAATAGAGCTCATTTCTGTACTATTTCATGTAATTTATTCTACACATGACTGTTGTCCCTACAGTGTAGGGCCATCAGATATGGATTCTGCAAACAGCTCCACAACAGAATCCCTCAGGTTGTGCTTTTGTGCTTCTCCACATCTGCATAATTCCTATGCCCAGGTTGTATCTCCCTACAACACTTTTGTGTGGTTTATATTATCCCTAAACTATTTGGGGCCGACCCTGAGGGGATTGCATCAGAACAGTCCCACTCATCTAGAATGCCCAGACCCTCCTCTGGACACCCAGAAACACCCCCACCCACCCTCCTTGACCCTGTCAGGAATTCAGGAGCCCCAGTTCAGACAGGGGGCTGTAGTTGCCATCACAACACTAAACTGTTGGCATTGTCAGCTCTCAGACCTGTCCTTAAGGCCCAGGAATGCTGCTTTGAGCATCTTGCCCACCCCTGGCCAGAAACGCTCTCTGAGACAGATGTTGCTTCTTGGACTCACAGCTGTCTGCGTTGAAGGCCCCTCTAACAAAGTTACTACTCATTTTAACCTTCTCAGAGGTGATAATTCCACAGCCAAGGGTACCTGCTAAGGCACTTCACATTCACGAGCGAGCAGACTGGAAATCAAAGTACTAGAACCTGTTCCGAAAACACCCCAGTTGTTTCCCCAAATCTTCCTTGAGGCTCTTCACATCTTTAAGGTTTTTTTCTCCACTAGTCTGACCCACAGCTCTTCAGAATCAATGCTGTTATTGATGTTAAACTGCACGGGCTGATTTAGAGCCCTATGACATATGGACTCCTGTCCACCAGGTACTCAGCTGCAACCACTAAACTCATTCCACTTAGATCTCAACTCCAAATAGAGTATTAGGGATAAACGGTCAGTGCTTTAATGGTCATTTCACACTTCATCATCAACTCATCCATTCTCTGCATGTGCCACTTAAGTCTTCCATTCTGTTCCCTCAAATATATCATAGCGAAAATGAACATGACAAAACAAATGTTGAAAAAAGCAACCTTTGCTTGTTGTTGGTGGGTTTTTTCCCCTCTAACTAAATGGCGAATTGTCCCATTATACTCATTTCCTGCAAAATATGTATCTCCAGGACCTTCAGTGCAGCAAAGCAAAGCACTGCTACAGTCATCTTCTGTGTGGAGTGCTTCTGTTTTACATACTGACACGCATTTTAACATGAAAAAGGTCAGAGATGGAAACAGCACAGCTTGTTGCTGTGACAGCAGACATTTAACAGAAAGACTTCTGGACACACTACAGTTTAAAATAATTTAGTAAAATAATTGCCATGATTGATTTTTTAGGTCCCCGAGTTCATACCACACACTTTTGTGTGACAACTCCCTTCAGTGCTGTTTTTCCTTTCTTCTATTTTTTTTTTTTCTCTCCAGCAATGACAAGAAATGCATTTCAAATAAGTTCTGGGTTGTTGTCAAAGTTTGATCAGATTCACAAATTCCACAGTCATTTGTTGTCTAGGACCAGTCCAAAGAGCTGCTGCCAGTCTTTTGTGCAGCATTTGGAAGGATAAAGCCAGCAGGAAATCACCCTGTTAAATGAACTTTTGATAGCCTGCCCTTCTCAGCCCACTCTGAAAGGAATGCAGCCCTCGCTTCTGCTGCAAACAAAGGCACTGCAGCAGCAGTGGCCACACCAGGACTGCACAGTCCATCTGCCCCTGGAAATAATCAGTGGGTATTACAAAGGAAAGCCAAAAAGGATTACGTTTGAGGGAGTGAAGGAACTGGGAGACACCAGAGAAATAAGCAAAGCTGCTGAGCTTGGGAAAAGCACAAAGTCCATTCCATATAATACTCAAAAAAGTTAATTTAGGCACAGCAGCACCTACAAACTAAATGCCACCTAGGTTATAAGCCAGACTTGCTCCACAGGCAACGGAGGCAAACAGAGATGTCTGATGACAACTCCTTGTGAACAACGATCAGCTGATCTTTGGAGAGTGATTTCCTACAATCCCAGAAGGAAACCACCTCAGTGTACTGAAAGAAATGTTGGAACAGTGATTATAACCAGTGTATAACATGGCAAATATATAATGATGCAGAGCTGCAAAGCAGATTTCACAAAGTCAACTCAGAAAGCCTAGTCCTTTCCAAGGGGAGAATTAGGAGAGGAGATTACCATATTTAGCACCAGTGTGTAACAGAGCGTTCATCCCAAAAGCAGGAGGAATTGTTTCTAGTCCAGCTTGATGAGGGGATTCAAAGCTCCCCTTTCCAGAGGTGAGTCTGATTGTCAAAGCCTGATCTTTAGGCTTTAATTTATATTTCTCCTCACTCTGACTCCAAAACCAGCTTGGTTGGTAGCAAGGTGTCCAACCTTACCTTGGCAGAGTCAGGTTATTAACCCCCTGTAATAAGCTCTGCCCCTTGCACACATTTATTTAAAAGAAATCACAAGTTTGGTCTGAGTGACAGCCCCAATTAACATAAGGAGCAAGAAGGAATCACATGGTACGAAAAAAATAGGGAAATTAAAAAAAAACCCCACAGCACAGAAGATCATTGGTAAAAAGTAAACAAGATTCACTGAACACAATATGTAGAGGAATTAGAAATCTAACCACCGGTCACAGCACAAGCCTCCATTAGGAGAAGTCAAAAGGGATTTTGTTTTCATTCTTAAGTGTTGGAATTGTATTTGTTAAAAACAAGATCTCTATTCTGATCTCCAGTCTGGACCTGGAACAATGAAATTACATGCTTTACTTAAATAAAACTTTCAACAAAGATAATTCAGTATATATACACATATATATAAATAAAGAAAATGTTACAGTGTGAGCTTCACTTTTCTCAAGCAGCACATGTTGGCTCACAATGGCAAAATGCTGTTCATGTGTATCCATATGAAATAAATGGTACAGGAATGCCAAAGATGACCAAAACCACTTGCAAGCCTCATAGTCATTTTTTTCTCAGAGGACAAAAAGCCTAAAAATAGAGTTTTACAGCATAGTTGAAACTACTGTTTTAAAAACAGCTGCAACAGTAGATGAAGTAGCTTTACTATAAATAACACTTATTTTGAGATATATCTAAATTAAAATCCCATGTCCTCCAGTTGATGTCAGGACTTCAAAGGAGGAGAACACCAGCTCTGGACTTGGCAGCTCCGTCTCTGCTGCACCCACAGCCTGCAAAAGCCAGACTTCAAAACAACACAGGAAGAGTGGGTTGCACAGAGACTTTTCCTGCAGCCATGAGATCATCAAATAACACAGTCCATCCCTGTGCTTTACAAACATCAGCCTCAGCTGTGCCGAGCATTTATGGGTGTAAAGGAAAGAGGGAGGTAAAGTCCTTTCCTGAACAGAGAGGATTCCTTCAAGAGGCTTTACATGGGGGTCTAGACTAATATTAACATGTGATTTCACCATCTTATACTGTGCTAGTCATCTTACACGTGGGTTGGAGGAATATTCTCTCTTCTCCAGTCCTCCTGAACTCATGTGGATCAGCCTTTCCTGGATCCCAGGGTGGTGTATCCCTCCCTCTCTTCCCTGCTGTTACTCTGCTTGTCTCTGAATGTGGAGCATCTGTCCCAGAATCTCAGTGTTCCAATATTAAACAGTTGTTTTTCAAACATCACACAAGAGTGGAAATATCACTGAGCATACACATATAAGGGTATATATAGAGGAGTGAAGGGTTCAAACTGAAAGAAGGGAAATTTAGGTGATATGTTGGGAAGAAATCCTTCCCTGTGAGGGTGGGCAGGCCCTGGCACAGGTTGGGCAGAGAAGCTGTGGCTGCCCCAGCCCTGGGAGTGTCCAAGGCCCGGTTGGATGGGGCTTGGAGGACCCTGGGCTATGGAAGGTGTCCCTGCCCATGGCAGGCGGTGGAACGAGAGGGGCTTTAAGTCTCTTCCAACCCACACCATTCCATGATTTCCTGTTGCACAAAGTTCAGTTGCAGCAGTGGAAAATTGGAACAGCAGGTTCCTGTTGGAAACACAAACCCAAGGCACTTGATTGGCATACCCTGCTCAAGTACCTCGGCTGCACAGTCTACTTTAAAGCCAAATTAGAGTTTGTTCTCTTCAAAGACACAACACAGCCAATTTGTGATAGCATTGCTAGTGCAAACCATTACTGATATGAAATACAATACTTAAATGCATGTGGAAGCTTTTGACTTCTCTCTCTCGTTCTTAGTATACTTAATTTTGACAGCTCTAAACAAATGTCAAACTTGCTTTCAATTTCCTCCTTCCTCCTCCCCACACTTTGTGCTGGTGCATTGCTAACAGAATTAAAACTTGAAAATAGCCTTAGGCTTTCTAACCACTTCTGAATGGTATCGGAGCCTTTTGTCTATTTCAGAATAAAAACTCGAAGATACTAATTTTGCCATATTTTTAAATAATAAACTAACAAATGTTCATAGCTAAAATGGGCTGCAAAATGCAAAGAACAAAAAAAAAAAGGAAAAAAAAAGGAAAGAAAAATGGATACCATATTGCAAAGGAAAAAGAGTTAGATTGTCATGAATCTGAAAGGAAATCAATAGGACAACTTGGGAGACCCATTTCAATCTGTTGTTGACATTGTTTTCTAGTAGTAATTTTCTCAAAATGTTAACAGTATTGAGTTTGCTTATTGATTCTATTATTTTTGACCTTGCATTAGTGTGGGCTAATCTTACATGCCATAAAATTTCCTTTCACGGCTAAAATTATTGTACGGCTCTAGGGGAAAGTTCCAATCAGGTCACAGCCCCCTTAGGATTTTGATGAGCAGATAACTGGCAATAATGAGTTATTTTGGCTTTCTGGGTACCTTGCTGTTGTTTACACTGCACCGCAGAGTTTTGGCAGCATCGCCACGCGGGGCTCGGTGTATTGACTGACGTGCCGAAAGCAGAAGGCGCTGCCCGGTGAGCTCCGAGCCCCCGGCCGGCTCCATCCCCGCCGCAGCCGCTGGGGCACGCACCGGGATGTGGGCAGAGCGGAGCCAACGAGCTCCTCCCCTGCAGGGGGATGTGGCTGCAGAGCATCACCAGCTGCTGCAACATTTATGATTCAGCAGCAAAAAGAGCCAGTCCACTTGTCTGCTCTGGAACAGCAAACCCCCTCCACAAGAAGGGGGATGATGAGATTATTCCCCCCCCAGTATCAACTTACAGCGGGTGTTCCAACACATACACCTGACACACCTTATCTCTATTCCCTTATGCATTAATTACAGAGCTATTATTTTTACTCAGGATTCCTGTATTAAGTGCTCAGAAGGGGCAGTGCTGAATTAATCAGCAGCTACTACATGGTTCAATAGTTTAGCACCATTACCAGTGGTTTAAGCGTTTCTCAGAAGACGAACTCATTTGTTCCAGGGAGGATCTTCGGTGACTCCTTGATGCTGAGTCTCTGAATTCCTCCCGAGTCCAGAAATGGAAATTTTAAGTTTTAAGCCACACTGAACTGACACTTAATGCTAAACTGGACATGTGTCTTTGCTAAAAAAATCTAATTTTGTGAGCAAACTGCGTATCCATTTGGGGCTCAACAGTTACTTCATAACACCACAAGTAGTGTGACATTTTGAGTTCCTGACAGCTACAGTGGCTGTGCAGAAAGCACCCAAACAGCCCACATTCAGGCTGGCATCAAAAGGAGATATTTTGGATTCTGCAAACTCATAAAGGTCTAGACATACACAGATGTTCCTTATAAAGGAAGTTTAACACCGGAGAAAAGACACCCAAAGATAGGCTAAGTGCCCTGCTTGAAGGCTGCGTGGTATATGGGTCCCCAGAGAAGAGAGCTGGAGGGAGATTTATTGTTTGAGGCTTTTAGCCTCAAGCTTAATTTTTAAAGGTATGTATTTCCCTAGAAACAGGAAAGTTCCATTTAAAAGTCACAGGTGCCCTGAAGCTCTGCTTAGAAGATTACCTCAAGTTTCATTTAATAACAGGCTTGAAACTGGAGTCAAATTATTTATTACAATGGGCAATATTTTTGTCTGTTTTCCCCTTATGGTCATCTTAGGTGCTAAAAGGGCCCAATAAAAATTAAAAATGATAGCAGCTTCTACTGTTCTGCTGATGAAGAGTTTTTCTTTGAGCCATCTTTAAACTGATATATAGTTCCAACCAAGCCTTGCATGTAATCCTAAAATAAAACAAGTAGAGGCTCATCCCAGTTTATCCCAGGCTTCTGGTTTGGTTTCAGTTCTGATGTGCAAACCCTGAGAGCAGCAACCACTCTGGGAACACAAACCTAAAGGTGCACCAAAATGCAGCAATTGCAACTAGACAGGCTTTTATGCAATGGGAAAAAGAAAAGGTAAAGATTTTTCTGTGGATGAGATCTGAAAAGCTGGTCAAGAGAGATAGGAAAAAGAGCTGAGCTGAAACAGAGTATTCACTTTCTGGATAATCTGGAAAATTCTGAAAGGTCTTTTTTCTAGAAACACAAGACCTATTAGGACTTTTTCTTCTTTTTCTTTAAACAATTTTAAAAGACACTTTATTAACTACAAGAAGAAAGCAAAAATCACATAATGAAAAATCCTGTTTTGTTGTAAGGTCTCTCTTGTCCCCCAGTTTCAGGAATCAGCTTTCATCCAAGGGGCTGGCAATGCCATACCCTCCCCAGCACTGTGCTTGAGCCCACTGGGAAAATACTTGAGCACTTACTGCAATATTATCCAGGTTGTCTAATCTGTATTGTCTACTTTGCTGTTATTACATTTTTGTGGTATTGGAGAGAGAACAAAGGCAGCAAAAGTTGGAGAAGATTTAAAGAAGCACAAAGCCAAAATAACTTAGGAGTGGAATTTTTTTGTTTTCTGACCTCAAGGGGAAAAACATTTTCCAAGACTTAATTTGATAAACAATCAGTTTTGTTTCTCTGCAGTCCAGTTGAAAGGAATCTAAGAAATCAAACCAGGGAGATATGACTCTATTAAAATGACACAGGCCCATTTGCAGGTGCAGAATGTGCAGAATCCCAGGGCTGTAGCCAGGGCTGATTTCTCTGTGTCCAACACAAGGAATTGCCCAACCTGCCTGTTACTGGATGTACAGTTGCAGCAACTACAGACAGAGATGAAATAACTGTGCTTATTTTCTGTGTGTGTTTTCACACCACCAAATTTTCCCAGATCTGGGACTGTTATAGGGATCACAACTCCCTAGCACACCTTTCTTTGTCTGCACGCTCAGTCTCCTCTGGTGCTGGAAATCACTCCTAATTCCTTCTGATCAGTGACATTTCTGGTGATTTCACGTGTTTCCCTGGCACTGCCTGTTTCCTGCTTTCATTATTATCAAACAGCTCTGCTGTGATAGACTGCTGATCCTCATCTTCATATTGATTAACTTCATTTTCACATGCATCATCCTGATTTTCAACATCTCCAGCACAGTCTTTTTACAATGAGTCATTTGCAAGACAGATTTTCATTCCTGGAGCCATCTCCAGCGTGGGAATGTGCTGGACCAGTTTCAGGTACAAGGCCATATTTTGCTGAGCTAGATTAGAACAAGTCAGAAAAGCATGTACAAAACTCACCAGAATCACTCAAATCCTCCAGTGGTGTAGGGAATAAACGGAATCTGTCCCACATTGTTTGCTTCCCTCTGCCTCTTGGCTGTTTCAGGGAAGAAACACGCCAATCATCCTTGGGCTTGATCATTATCAATGTAATTAAAATGCAATTTATTTTTTTGGATTAATTTGTAGATTAAACGGAGTCATTTTATTACGTTTATCTCGGACATCTGAAATATTTAAGCATTTAACATTACCGAGTCAGCTAAATAAATCTTTAATTTAGTATAATTAGATTTGTTTAAATTAAGAAACTTATTGATATTGCAAAATAGTTTCATGTTCATTTGGAACACTAAATTAGAACTTAAAATAGCTCGTGGTCGCCCCTGCTTTCTCAGTGTACAGGTCATGAAATACAGTTTAATCTAACACGATGCATGCTCGTCTCTACACACCAATCCAGACCCTCACAACTTACACTGTTACATCAGTCCTTGGAGCTCATTCTGGCAAGGAAAGAAAGGCATCTGTTGTGTTGAGGAGATAGAGGCGAGGAAACCCCGCTCTGGAAGCATCCAAAGCAGGTTTGCTGAGGGCGATGCCCTGAAGGCAGGGCAGTGCCCAGAGCTCTGCTCTGAACCCCACACGAGAACATAATGGCTCTGAGAGGGACATTATTGCTCTCCAATGCCCTTGGAAAACCGAGGAGCTCCAGATGAGGTTGTCTTCCTTTTAATGTGGGCAATTACAAATATTAGTGTAGGTCATAAAATTATCAGCTGTTATATTGAACTCCTGTTCTAGAGCCAAGCTTCAGCTGGTAAGAGGACTGGGAAAGCAGAGTGGGCAGGGGAAACACACCATGGTGCACATGGGCCAGAGGAATAGTCTGCCCAGCGTTTCAAAAACACACTCAGCAGTGGCTGCAGAAGCACCATTTGCCCCCTCTTGTCTTTGTGAACTTATTCTTCACTGGGAATAGATTCCAGCCCTCCTGCAGCACACTGCCAGCCTGATCTGTGGAAAAGAGAGGAGAGAAGGGAAGCAGGAATAGAGGGAGAGGAGAAGCTTTGGGGTGACCTAATGTGGCCTTCCAGTACCTGGAGGGAGCTACAAGAAAGATGGAGAGAGACTGTTCACAAGGGGCTGGAGTGACAGGACAAGGAGCAATGGCTTCAGACTGACAGAGAGTAGGGTTAGATGGGATATTATTAATAAATCCTTCCCTGTGAGGGGGGGCAGGCCCTGGCACAGGTTGCCCAGAGAAGCTGTGGCTGCCCCATCCGTGGAAGTGTCCAAGGGCAGGTTGGATGGGGCTTGGAGCAACCTGGGCTGGTGGGAGGTGTCCCTGCCCATGGCAGGGGGTGGGATGAGATGAGCTTTGATCTGATGACCAAACCAGATGCAGCTGAGCAGCACTAGACAGAACAGAGGGATTGCTTCCCAGATCTGGAAGGTCATGTCCATTTTCATCTGTTCCAGTTGCTTCTCACAGAATGGCACTGGTGACACACTCGCCTCGTGCTCAACTGATTGACTTGCAGAACCTGCTCCTAAGCAGTTGTTTCCATATCTTTTTGCTCAGTTGATTATTCTCATTGAGGCACAGGACCTTGAATTTGTCTTTCTTGAACTGCATGCTTTGCTTCAGGTTATCTCCCCTGCTTGTATCACTTGGAATTCTAATCCTGTCTCCCAGCATAATCACAGCCCTGCTCAGTTTGTGTCACTGGGAACAGTAATAAGCACTGTCTCTGGTCCATCACACAGACCTCTAATGAAATATCACCAGACCTACAGAAACCCACTTCATATTATCTTTCTAGTTCCACTGGAAGCCATTAATAAGCATTTTTGAAGTGAGTTTTTCAACTAACTAATACTTCCATCTGGGTCATGCTGGGTACTGGGACATCCTGTGAAGCTCTCCCAAAATCCTCTGCTGAAGAAATGGACCTAAGAGTACAGACACAACCCTCAGGGAATGGCCTTAGTTTTATTTTGAAAGGCAATTGCTCAAAGTTTGAGATGTTGGCAGGGAGCATTAGTACTTTCACCTGCTATTTTTATGTCTTCCGGATGCAGGATGAAAAGCAGGATCCATCTATCAGCTGTCAACTTCTCTTCAAGCCTCACACAAATTAAAATCGATTGAAATTATATTCCAGGGTTCTGCTGGGCTCAGCCTTAACATGGCTGCACGTGTGCACCTGCATACTTGCATATGTTTTCTGCTAAATTCTGCTACATTAAATTGTGCTTACATATTAATAAGCTTACAGCCAGGTTTATAATTTATGGGCAGGTGAGTGCAGATCCCAGGGTTTGCTCGCAGAGCTAAGTATGAGTCCAACAAAGTGTGTGTGTGATTTTGTGCTGATAAAGCTGAAAGTTTTCCCAGAGACTTTTTTTTTTCCTGTTCCTGCACAGTGGAGAATATGAGCTAGTTTTATCCACAGACCCCTTTGTGACACTGGAATCAAGAGATGTTTTAGTGACCCAAATTTCATAGAATGGTTTGGGCTGGAAGGGACTTTAAATATCATCTAATCCCAACCCCTGCCATGGGCGGGGACACCTCCCACTAGCCCAGGGTGCTCCAAACCCCGTCCAACCGGGCCTTGGACACTTCCAGGGATGGGGCAGCCACAGCTTCTCTGTGCCAGGGCCTGCCCTCCCTCCCAGGAAAGGATTTCTTCCCAACATATCACCTAAATTTCCCCTCTTTCACTTTGAACCTGTTACTCCTGCCCTGACACCACAGACAAACCTCCATCCTTTATCCACAGATTTGTACCTGCACTACATCTGCATCCACATTTTTCCCATTTCCTCTGGAATTCCTTTTACTGTCTCTCCTAATGGTCAGTCCCTAATTTAAGGAAACTCTTCTCATCTGATGAACCAGCTCTTAAAAACCTCACTTTAAAACCCCATAAGTGCCTGCATTTTTCATGAACTTTGGGTGCATTTGGGCTCAAGGACGGCACGTTCTTTATTCTACATTAGGAAAAAAGCCTAACATCAGAACTGCTGTGCTATTAACAGACCATTGGGTTCGATCAAGACTCAAAAGCAGCACGTTCACCTTGATCCTTGGTCCTCTGCAGAGAGGAGCCACCACCAGGCTCTCAGGGACTCTGTGCCTGTTGTGACATTGCTGAGCCAACTCTTGGGGAGGACAGTTTTATGAAACCCTGAGCTCCCTGGAGAAGGGTGTCAGACTCTGTGCAGAGGAGAAGCTGGCAATCCTGTGCACACATCCTTCTGCACATCATGAGGAGGTGACAGGTACGAGAGTGTTTATTAGAGTGGAAATTTTTCATGCTCCTGTGGCATCTGATAACTGTTCTCTGCACTAACAAATGGCCATCACAAGGAAGCCAGAGCATAAAGTAAAAACCTCCGAATTCCAAAGGAGTTTCAGGTTTGCAGGCAGCAAAGATTCTCCCTGTCTCCCCCACAGCCACGGAGCAGCCCAGTGAAGGATCAAGTGCAGTCTGATTCACCAGAGCCAGGGAGATGGGACCAAACAATAATTGCACACACACTCTGCCAGCTGCCTGTACTCTTCCCCTTCAGACACAGGCATTTCACAGGCTACAAGATAATCTTCATAATGCACCATTTGAACCAAGTTTCCAGCTCACATTTATCCTGAAGGCATAAAATTTCACATTTGCAAATTACTGCTTGGATCTCCTAAGATGAAGGTTTGAGGATGGGAAGGAACAGGAGATTGTTTTCAAAACTCCATTTTTTTCCCCCCAGCACAGTCCTGTTGAGCCACATGAGAGTCTGCCTTGGTCCCCCAGCAAAGTGAATATACTCCCACCTGCCAGG
This sequence comes from Scytalopus superciliaris, assembly GCA_013400415.1. Classification (NCBI taxonomy): domain Eukaryota; kingdom Metazoa; phylum Chordata; class Aves; order Passeriformes; family Rhinocryptidae; genus Scytalopus; species Scytalopus superciliaris. Next base: position 748,767 of record VXBX01008728.1, on the reverse strand, counting down.
CTTCCCAGAGGCATTTAACACAGGCTGCTCCAAGGGGACACAGCTTTTCTTTGGGGTAGCACCTTCATGATTGCAGTGACAATGCCATTTGTATGTTTTTTTCCTAAAAAAGAGTCCATGCTGCCTCTGTAATTGTGTGCCTGTTGTGTTTAACAGCCCAAAAGAACAGGAAAGGCACTTTCCCACCCTGGCACTGCAATCCCTGTCGAGGAGTCGGAGGTGGCCAAGTGGCCTCATCCTCTGCACTACAACATTAGCCATTTAGTCAGCAACAAAGCTTTACTGAGCTGCCCCTCCACAGCACTTTTAGCCCAAGATAGGAGGGTCTCAGGACAGGGACAGTTCTAAGGGAAGGAGGAATCCACACAGTTCATACAACCCAGAAAGGGCACTGGCACAAACACAGGACAGGATCATCCCCTCTCCAGAGCTGGCCAGAGTTCCCTCTGCTCCCTGTAGCAAATATATCCACTCTCCATATCATTGAAATAGCAGAAGAGCTTCTCTTCCCCCTTGGTTTTCTCTAGGTAATATAAAATTCAGCATTCAAGGTGCTCTTTTAAAAGTAGGTTACCTCCCGATGAAAATCAGAGTTCGTATTTGTGCTGACAATAGTGGATGATGTTTGTACTGTGCTGCCTGTATAAAAAAACCCCACAGAACACCAAGAACAAAAGATGCCTTTACTCCCTCACTAAAATTCCCTCAGTTTGAGTCAAGGACACCTTTCACCACTTCAACCAGCAAGGAAATGCTCTCACACCCACCTGAATGGTGAACTGCAGAGCAACACACTCACTGTTTTCACAACAAGGCAGGGAAACTTTCACAACTGCAAAGACTTTTAGAGGATGTTCTTTTTTTCCCTCCGAAATAAAGAAAGCTGATTTTTACAGGAAAGATCCATCTTCTGTGTGTGTCCCCCCCACGCCTCGGAGCTGTAATTCCTTCAGTACTCCCTGTAAGATCTCTAATCTTTACAGTCAAGCACAAAAGCTGCTAATATAAATATTTGCAATACTCTCATATGCTGGAGAGTCTTGAGTGATGAACTGTGGTGTAATTTGCAGCCCACTGGCTGTGGGTGCTGTTTCCATTCTGCAGCAGGAATGTGGTGGTGTGACAGAAGGCATTAAACAAGGAGAAGGTTTTACACAGTGTTAACTACAGGCTTTTGCCACTTCACAGCAAAATACTACAACATATTTGTACTACTTCTAATAAGACAAGGCTAAGTAAATCAGGGTCACCAAGTGGACTGCTCCAGTGAGTTATGAAAGTGAGAGTAACAAAGTTGAATTTACAATGTGTGCCCTTTAGCTAAATCTGAGATTTGTTGCAGTTATTTTGGCCTTATTAAAGTATAATATTAACGTCCATGAGAGAAAATTTGTTATTCCAAAGACACTTCTATACCAAACAATGCTATATTTAGAGACAATAACTATCCTGCATTGCATAATCTGGCATTTATGCCACAAGGGAGTCATATGGCATTATTCACTAATGACAGAAAGGCTTCTGGCTCCTTTTCCTGGCATAATACATATATCTTAGAGCAAACTAGAAGGGGTGTGCTGGGGTGCTGTGCAACTGGAGGTTTTGGTTTTGTTTGGGTAGTTTGGGGTATTTTTTTTTAAATTAAAATTAAACTGGTTTAAGTCCTTTTGACTCTTATTACTGGTGTGGTAGGAGTTCAACTTTATCAAACTTGAAAAACCAGTAATAAATCAAATACAACTACCAGGTTACTGCTGAAAATTCAGCTTGAAGAGGGACCTGTTACTGTCTGATGCCCAGCACAAGTTTGGCAAAGCCAGGTCGAGGCCACCTGTGAGACAGAAACCATCACCACAGACTGGCAGGGACAGAACAGATTTGGGCTCCTGCTCCTTCAGTGAGAATGAGATTTCACAACTATTCTATGGCTGGGCTACAACACATCATGAATCAACAGTTCTTGGCAAATCTAACTGAAGTTTCCTCTCCTTCAGGAGATTCTGGCAAATGGAGTGCCACTCTTAGGTGCCATTTTTAAAAGAGTAACAAGGAATAAAGAGTGAAAATAAAGCGTTTAGGGAAAAGATACGAAACTGATCAGCTGTACATACACCTAGAGTACCTAAATCTCTGGTGAGCAGCCAAGCCCAAATGTCTGCTTATTTTCTTTGAGCTTTCCAGAAACTCAACTGATTTCTCCCCTTTCTGTGGAGCCTTGGCCTTTCCCAAACTTGCCAGAGTAGATGTGATTCCCTGTGTTGTTTTCCCTGCCCTAGTTAAAAGTAGTTTTGTCAGTCTGATGACTTTTCCTCCTTGTCAGCAAGACTAATGCCTTGGCTCTAGTCCTGAACAACTCAGTGTTTTGCAGTCAGATGGCCTGTCCCACATCAGCTTTTCCTGTATCCCCAGACAGTCCATCCTCTGTGGTGGTGAAACAATTTGATTGTCAAAAAACAGGAGATGAAAAAAATCCAGGCCCCCCTAAAACTGACCAAGCCAGGCTGTAGTTACTGCTGAGCAATTCCACACCCGTCAGTGTCCCCCCAGGAACTGATCCTCAAAGTGATGGGTGTCTCCAAGAGACTCCCAGCTCAGTGCTGGTCCCTGCAGGTGAACAGCCAAGGGAGGGGGGGACAAGAGCAACAATCACCCAGCATCTCCAAACTGCAAAACAACATTCCTCGGTTAAAATCCTACTGGAACCACAGCCTGCAGGTATCTGTGGAATTAAGAGACTTTGCTGCTTTGAATCACAAGTATTTGCTCTGACTTGATAATGCTCTTAATTCTCTCCATTTTAGCATTTTACCCCTTCCATCTCTTTTTCCCCCAGTGCTTCCTTTTCCACCTCAGAGATGTTTTTGAGACACACTCATAGGTGGTGATGGGGTACCCAGACACCAGTGACTCAGGAATTCCTCCCACTCAGCCATCCCATAGTTACGTGCCTTGGGAGCTTTTCTCATTTTTCCTTAAAGATGCCTAAATGAGTCTGACAGACACTGAAACGATGCTGTTATTTGTGAATAAAAGGCAGCCACACCTGAGAGCAGCTGGCCATTGTCTTCAGAAGTTCTGCACAAATGGAAAGATCCGATTGCAAAAGTACAGCTTAGCAAAGGCTGTGTTTCAGAGCTCAGGGGGGTTGGGAAGACAACTCCTGGAGCTGCTTCTCATTAAGATACAAGTGCACAATAAAACGGAATGCAGAAAATTAAATCTCCATGGTTTGTGGCGTTTTGCCATTTACCTTCA
>VXBX01008728.1:690902-738547 GCA_013400415.1 Scytalopus superciliaris | reverse complement strand
CCCCCCCCCCCCCCCCCCCCCAATCAGTTTTAGTTCCTGCAGCAGCCTCCTGCCCTGCCCCAGCAAACACTGCTGCTACACCATTTCTACTGTCACTTGATAGACCATGTTTGGAAAATTAACTCCTGCAACCATCAAACGGCTGGAAGAAATGCTTTTTATACTGAACTCCTGGAATATTTAATGATAGATAGGTTCAATTCTAAATATTGGGAAAGGGAAGAGGAGGAGTTAAATCTCTTCTTCCAGTTCAGAGAGGAAACTGGTATTTGAGACCCAAAGCCAGGTTTCCAAATTCTACCCTACCAGAAGAATGTACTGATATTCCTCTGCTTAAGGAAAGAAAGCACGTGAAAATGCAAAGCACTGCAAAGCCTCTGCCACCGGGGTACAAATCTAAGAGCCAGTGGCTCTGGCTTGACAGCTCGGGAGAAGAGCCAGCACATACATCATTTTAAAGGTGAATCCGACTAACCACACCAAAAAATATTTAGCAATTATAATAAAAAATACCTTTTTAACGAGTGACTTTTTAATCAGCTCTACAGTGCTGTAAATCACGGCGTGCAGGATGTTTTCCAAGAGACTGAGTGCTAAGCCACGGAATTTAAATGGCCTGCCAAACGAGGGCCTGTACAGTGCCCACCGACACGGTGATCAGGAGCTCCAGCGTGGATTTAAGGCAATGCAGAACTCTATAAAAATCACAGAATCATGCTCAGAGTTTGGAGTTTTACATCCTCCTCCAGTATTTGCGTGTTAATTCAGTGCTTGTGGAAGGTGCCAGGGATGCTGAGGTGCTCTTTAAGCCAGAGCAAAGGCTCAGCGCAGCAAAGGGAGTGTAAGCCTCCAGATATACTGCTAAACTCGGCTTTTAATGCAGTCCCACTCAAGTAGAGGGGTGTGTCTACAGTGACAAGCTCAGACTGCTGCAAAAGCCGTGTCCCCCTGCCCTGGGTGGACATGGATGTGCCAGAGATGCCTCCTGGCTGCCCTACCTGCCCCTCCAGGTACAGCAGGAGCCGCGCTCAGTTTAATCCTCGTGGCTCTCCTGCAGTGACAGCTGCGAGAGACAAGTGTGAAGGTCAAACACACAGGATCCTGACTGAAAGCTTTATGCCTAATCTCAAAGTCTCCAAGCCTAACAAGATTTCTTCCCAGATATGTGTCCTGAGCAGTGACAGACCACACAGCAGCCTTGTCTCTCTGCAGCACAGCGGTGTCCGTGGTGTGTGAGGCCAAACCCAGGGTCAGCACCGGCCTGGGGGCTGCTCCCTCAGTACCCAAACAGCCAAGGACAACACGTACCCACACAGGGAAGGTCCGGACTTTCCAAAGCTGTTTAATCATTGCTCTGGCCACTGTTGCTAAACTCAGGTTATTTAGAGGGTTAATTGGCTTTTCCCAAAGTGGCCTAGGCACACTGGAAAGTTCATTTCAATTACCATGTTTAATAAATTAATTAAATAATGAAAAATGCATCTAACTAGAAGCTGCTTTCATCTCTAAGTTAATTTACTTCTGTAGTAAGTTTGTTGAAATGAGATGCCTGAAGAATACCACAAAGACCATCAGACTCTCCCCAGCCCGTTACTGCCCTGACCAATGTCCTGTTTTACTTACACCCAGAACCAGCCTGGAACCCAAATTATTTCATTCCCATGTCTGGTTAGAGAGTATTAACTTTTGGGTTTTAACATTCTCACACTACAGACATCTGTAGGGTTTAAAAATTTTAGAGCGTTTTGAGTACATCGTTTCTCTTGAACAAATTTGCATAACTAAAAGCAAACAGGAGATATAAAAATGCATTTGTGTGATCATCATTTTAAGGGGTTGACTAAAACCTTTTTAGGGAGACAATTAGAAGTGCAGAGGGAGTGTGGCTGATTTATGTCTATGACAAATTCACTAACTATTCTGTCTTGGTATATTCTGAGCTCTCCATTCCCATCACCAACTGGTAAACACCCCCATTAAATATTTCTCTTTTGACCTGTACACTGATATTTCATTAGCATACATTACACATGGGCCAATATCAGAGTAATTTATCCAAACTCAAGTTCTCTTGGTGCAGTTGGTTTTTGAGAGTAAGAAATTGCAGCAACATCAGAAAACAGAAAGAAATAAGATCATTAAACCACCCAGAACACAGCAGTAGCTTCTAAAACATTCAAAGGTTATTTAACCTTAAACTATCCACCTAAAATGTTTGTACATTTTATATTTGTGTGATACAATAAAAAAAGCAGAACAACTCTGTTAATTGTGTAGGGGCCATCACAGCACAGGCATTTGAGTAGGTGCAGGTTACCTGCCCTTCCCTGGGAAGGGCTGTCTCTCCACCTATCTGAGGTTTAAATGTTTCTAACAAAGGAACCTAATTTTACTTAGTTACCTCCCTCCCCTCTTCAGGGAAACACGAAATGAATTGGCTGTATGTTTATTAGCTATTTGGGTCCTTTTTCCATTTCTCCAGGATGTCTCCTGATGAGATTTCTCACCCATAACTAATTACTCCAGTTGTACAGAACACAAGGCATTTCCTCACAACACTAACAGTGATGCCATTTACTTCATTCAACACCTTTTATTTTTTGGGAAAAAAATATTAAAAACATTTACTGAAATGCAGTTCTGGAATGTGCACTGTCTTTCTTGCACAGACATCCTGAACTCACAATTCTTTTTGAAGCAACGTGAACCAACAACGGGGCGCTTCCTAAAGGAGTCACTGCATTTCCCTTACATGGTGAGGAACAGGTTGCTAAGGCAAGACACAGCCTTTACCACCAGAGACTTTTGATTTAGGACTGGGACTTGCAACTCTCACTGCCTTGGATAAAAAAGGGGATGGCAGGAAAGAGAACCAGCCATGACACAACCTGTAACATAAGGCAGACCCTGTTCCCTGAAAACAGTGCACAAGAAAAAAAAGTATTTTGATTTCAGACAACTGCATCATGTGCGTGTCCAGCTGCTCCTGTTGCTGCAGGAGGAGGGAGCTGGCACACGAGCTGGCACAGACACCAGGGTGCACAGGCTGCAGGGAGCTGTCCTGCCCACCCCTTGCCCCCTGTATTGAGTCAGCAGCCCACCTTCAGGAGAGGTTTTGGAACCAGACTTGCTAATGGATCACATCCCAGGAGAGTTCACTCACACAGCTGCAAACATCAGCGCTTTGACAGTTGCTAATCATTTTTGAAAGATCTCATAGAAAAAGGTGCCTTACAGAAACCAAGAATGAAACAGCTGAGTAATGATTTTCGTGACAGGAGAAGGAATAAGCACAAAAACTATTCCCCCTTCAAATGCTGCCGAGGGACAAGCCCCCACCCTTCACATTTACAGCTTTACAAACTTCAGGGGGAATTCTCACAGGCTGAGGCTGCAGGACAGCAGCCACACAGACCCCACCCAGCAGCTCATCTTCCTCTTTGCCGGGTTCCCAGAGCAGTCACCTCTGACACTGCCAGAGGTAAACCACAGCCAGAGGATGGGAATAACAATTGTAACATCCAGCATGTCACCAGAGCCCTTGATCCTTTTTTATTCCTAGTTAGCCTGTCAGGAAACATTTGCTCTGTACAATAGTGAAGGAGCATGGCACCAAGAGAATAACCAGAGACTAATCCTAACCCACCTCGAGTCACTATTTCACCCTGGGTCTTACAGGATGAGTTTCTAAAAGAGAAGAATATTTTGATGTTCTTTCATCCTTCACTGTGGTTGGGTTCTCTCTGCTACAATCCTGTTATCAACAATCCTGATGGCACTGAATTTGTGGTCCCCAGTTCCAGGAGGTGGCTCAGCCCTGACTGTCACCTTGCAGTGACTCCAGTTATTTTCCCAGACTTTTGGTTTCTGGGCAAGGATTTCTGTTTTAGTTACTATGCTCTGATCTCAATCCAGATTAGGTTTAAGAGTTAATGATCAGCAATGAATCAAGTTTGCTTCAAGTTAGAAATCTGACTGGACTCAGGGTGCTGCAGCTGTTAAGGAAAAGAGGCTTTCCTAGAAAACCTGGTTTTCTTTTTTCTTTCCTAAACACATCAGCTTAAGACAGAGCGCTCCAAAATTCCAGTTTCTTTTAGTTGTCATTGACTCCTTCAGGGAGCTCAGTGCTGAAAAGCACACATCACATTGCCTCAGAAATCAGGGAAAGGCTTACAAGTAAAGCTACAAGGTGAGAGGCTCACAGAAAAAAAGAGGGAATTACAACATATTCTGATCTCTGTGCAAAGGAATATTCCCACTAATATTGATAAGAATTGGATATACACACCCAGAGGCAGAAGCACACTTTTTTTTGGTTATAAATAATTTTTAAATTCAGGAAATAAATTTATCAGTATTGTTTTCACAGTCCTCAGATTCAGGTGATGTTCTGAAGACGAGAGTGCCCTGACTGGGAAATAATTTCTGTTTCAGGGAGCTCATTTCTTTGAGGCAAAGAACCTGAAAGTTTATAATGCTCACTAGAAATGAATAATAATTTATTACTTATAGACATGTCTGTGCTCTGAAGTATATGGGACATGGAATGAAATCCTGGACCTATTCAAGTTAATAACAGAACTGCCACACTTTAAAAGGGTGTTAGCCTCTGTAATTTACAGTCTAAGAGCTGGTGTTGGTCCCTGGAAAAGTTTAATTTGAACTTCAGAGAAGAATCAGACTGTATCAGACTAGAATCCGTTCACTGATTTTAGGAATCACTCGACTGAGTTGAAGCAACTGCAGTACAACACATCTCCAGGGATGCCAGGGAACAGTATTTATTTAAACAATGGAAAATAACTAAAAAGCAAAGAAACCATGGCAAAAAGAGCCACTGTGGGCAAATAACACACAGAAGAGTAAACCAATTCAAAAATTTCCAGGGAAGCAGAAATCAGGTCCTCACTTATAGGAGCTCAGGATTAAAAAGAGAAGCAAGCCCAGTGCCAGTGCCCTTTTAAGTGCACAAGCTCGCCACGCTGAAGAATAGAGTCTGCTTGAAATTAGTATAAATCTCACAGTGTATTAAAGCAGCAGAAGATGAGGGTAGCTATGGTAATTCCAGCACTTTATTAAACACCAGACAAATTGAAGAGTACATTTCCTGCTTTTTGAAAGAAATGAATGATATCTCCTGATTGGGGAACGCTGAGGGCAAGGGAAGCTGCCTGGAATGGCTTCAAACAGTACCGCAGTACATCCATCAGGACATTTAGTGGGGCTTTTCAGGGGAAAACGGTGGAAGGAGAAGGGGGGAGTGATTTTTATTGCTAAAATTAATTTTATTGCAGTGCTAACTAACCCTCTTCCCCCCTGGAATCACACACAAATAAAGAAAAATGACTGGGAATGCTCATCCTTGCCGTGGTTTCTCAGCACTCGTTTGTTTGCAGCAGAGCTGAGCACTCCACAATTCCTGTGCCCAAACTACAGCTCAGAAAACAGACACATAAAGAACCAAGGATCTGATTAAGAAAAGTACATTTATATTTGGACTGTGTTTTATTTTTAACATAAAACATCTTGAAAAAAGTTTTATGATTTAGCATTTATGAATGACTAGATTTTAAGAGAATTGTAATATTTTTTTAGGGTATTTCAGCTCTATGAGTTATTTCTTGTAGATTCAGATAATGACATTATAAATCTTTCTGTGGAGGCAATTACTAAGGCAGAAATGGCCTATTCCCCATTGGCTTTTAGGCTCAGCTTACTGACATATTACAAGCAGGCTTACCATGGTCATTAAAAACTGATCTGGGATTTATTGTACCTCTTTAAACTCTCAGTACTTTGAAAAGTATTGAACAGAAAGGAATACAAGGTGAAGTTACAAAGAGATCCAACGAAGCAATCAGGGGAAAAATAGGCTTAATTTATCCCAGCAAGGCCCACCAGAAGCGCCACAAAAATATTTGAAATTGAGCTTTGGGTCCTTAATAGAGATCACTCACAAGAGCTATTAATCATATCAAATGGAAACACTTTTAAGCAGAGGGTTTAGGAACAGAAAGGACACCAACATGAGATTACAGGGCAGAAAACAAAGCCAAGGGTTTAAGACTGCCAATAATAACAAAATAGCTGCCCAATGCAGTCGGCAAGAATGAAAAAAACCTCAGCTACAGCAACTTTTCTTGCCTAGATCCCAGTCACCTGCAGTGCAAGCAGGAATTCTCTCCATCCCTGGAGTTCACATGAGCCCTGAGCTCAGCGCAGGGCGGGCGCGTCCCACGCAGTCTCTGGTGGGCAGCACAGCGAGCACAACCCTACACCTCGTGCTCGTGGGGCTCAAGGAAGGCCAGGACAGAGACACACCGAGAGCTGCTGGATCTGGGCAGGACTGGCACAGGAAAGGTCAGTGACAATGTTTCTGTTCCTCCTCTGCCAACCACCCCTGTTCTGGGTGAGGAGCTGCAGCCCCAAACCCTCCTTGCTGCAGGACGTGCCCTGGGGCGCAGGTTTGGGGCACTGGGGAGATGCCCCGATGTGGACACACCTCCCACTCCTCCTGGGTTCTGTGCTGAGCTTAAAGCTGCCCTCAAGGGAAGGTTTTATGTTCTCCCATGTCACCTCTGAGACTCTCACTCACTTGAACAAAACCCACCACGGGTGACTCTTGTCTCAGGGGGCTACAGGGCTTTACACAATACAACCATTATCTGGGTGTCACTGCAAGCAAAGCAAACCCCACTTCTCTCCACAGTTCTCTGGGAGCAGAGCACAAGTGCCTGAAAAGGAGCACAGCTCCACTGGCTCTGCTTCTTTAGAGCACCATGTTGGGGTTTAATTCTCAAAAATAGGTGGCAATTTGGTTACTTTTCTATCCAAGGGCATCAGAACAGCAGTGGGTAACGGTTCAGAACCTTTCTGAAAGCCATACCAGCGAGGTCTGAAGGTTCTTGATCTAAGAAATAAATGTCACTTCTGCCTTGTAAGCTTTCTCGAGGTGATTCTGACAGACACAACCTATTTGTCCAGTATGCTGGGTGGTCAACATGTTTGAGAATATGTTTCAACATACTATTCGTTTCCAACTTGAAACCAAATTATTACAGGTAGTCTAGAAGTACAGCCTTTTTGTAAAGTTTGCATTTTCCAGAGAGATTTGTCACTCTAAAATTCTCTTTACTTTTCCCCAGGAATAAACTGAACTGTATTTGAAAATAATGGCTTTAATTATAATTGGCATATCTGAGCCTACAGCTAGTGCCAGTCACTTCACTAAGTGACATTACTTATGACACTGGCAAGATCAGAGTCTTTTATCACTTTTTTTTCTAAATTATTAATAGGAGACAAATTTCCAACCTTCTCTAATATCTGATTATCTCTGGATAACTAAAGACGGGTGAAGATAGAAGATCACATCCAGAACTGGGCCCCTACTAGTAATCCCTAAAAATCCATGGCATTCCAAGTGCAGAATCTTCTCAAGAGGAGCAGAAATTAAAAGATTTACATCCCCTTTGACTAAAGGGGCTGTCAGAAGATTGCTGGGTATAAATCAGGGGTGAGAAGGCCTGCGCCCCAGGACTAGGCACAGCCCGTGACCTCAACTCGTATTTTTGGTGTGTGTTAGCATAAAACCCACCCAAAGTGCCTGATGGATCCATTCATCACTGCCACAGCTGGGAGGGAAAATTTCCTTGCAGAGATGGGTCTCGTGCTGCACCAGAGCCCGAGGGGAGGGAGGGAAAGGGCAAACTGGTGGGGGCTGGTACGTGGGTTCAGCACCCAGAGAGTGGGGAAAATAAGGGGTTCAGCATCACCTTCTCTGTCCCTCCTCTTGCCTTGCACACACAGCCCAGCTTAGGCCCGTGTTCAGTGCTTATCCAGCAGAGCTAACGAGGTTATTCAGTCATTAAGAACAGCAACAGTGCAGGTTTGGTCTAGGCTAAGTAAACTCACCTGTCCCTCCAGAAAAAGGGGAGGGCAGTGGACCTGACTGCACAATGTGGCACCACACGTGTAGGATGTGCCTCCACACATGCAGAATTTGTCTAAAATACTCTTTCCATTAAGACAAAGCTCATTTGGCCCCGCTCTCCCTCCCTGGAACGTGCACAGCATTGATTTACACTTTACTAGTCATAACTTCAGCTATTAGAGTGCTCTTAGCATCCCTTTTAAATTGGCTGCAGGCATTTGGGGAGTCATTGCCAGGCCATCTAGAACACAGCTAAAGGCATCCTATGGCAGACTAATAATCTGTACAAACTCCAGCCTGGGGCCACTGATGTATTTCCCATAACTCTCCCACTATGGGCATTCCCAGAACACGTGCACAAAGTGTTCCAGAATATATATCACATCAGCAGCCCCCCCTGGTATCCCAAACACCATCAGAGTGAATCGCCCTCAGAGTCCAGGAGATCCACAGTGGAATTTCATAGAGAAGTCCTTAACCATCTTACTGGCAAACACAAAAGTTATTCCAGACTCAACCTGACATTTGAATGTTTGTATCTGAATCTGAGTTCCTTCAGCATCCTCAGCTGAGGAACATTATGGTGCAGAATATTTTTATAATTATTGTTTTCTAAAATGTATTTTCCATGATATTTAGAATCACCAACTATACTGTATCAGATGAGTCATTCTGGTTTAAGACATCATACTTTACTGACACATCCAATTCCTGATATTTCAGAAATGAGTGAATAGCCCTGTAACATGCTTAATTCTGAAACCAAACCATGTGAGAATTATCCTTCTGATAGCTGTTGAAATATTCTGGCTGATTGGCAAAGTCAAAATGGCAGGGACTATATCAATATTAAATACAGATTACAGCTTTGATTCTTAAATTTACTTAAACTTAATGTTGTAGCATCAGCTGCAAAATATGACAATGAGACCCAACTCTGTTCTCTGCCTTGTAAACTCAAGAGCGGTTAAAATTCTGGATGGGTTCCTTCAGCTCCTTTCAATGAGTATCATAAGGATTAATTCCTAAGGGAATCATTTTGCACTTCTCAAGATGGAAACAGCAGATTAACACACAGGATTATCTCATTCACTGCTGAAATTTTTCTCAGACCATCAGAAAGAAGAAAGACAGGCCCTCAAAGATGTAACTTGAGAAAGCTGACTTGGATTTTATATTATAAACATAAGGATAATGATAAGGGATAACAAACTTTGTGAGTGTTGACTGCTTAATATAAGACAATGTGTTATTTTTTTTCTCCTGGGAGGACCATGACACAGAGACACAATTTAAAATAATAGCAGCCAGAATTGTGGTGCAGCTCAAAGTCAAGGGTGACAAAACCATCCAAATGACAAGTTTATAGACACCAATGTACCACAGTGACAGTGCTACAACTGGGACAAGGAAACACATCCAAGTGCTCACCTGCCTTTTGCCTTCATGTCAGTTCATTTTTTCCTCAAACTTTTGATTTATTTCCCAAATATTTGATGGCAGGTCCTACCTGAGAGCTGGGTTAGCAATCAGCTGCAGCACATGCACAGGTGGTTTCTGTGGGTCCATACTGAGGGCCACCTCCCTTTTCCAGGTTCCCCAAAGTGTGGGCTCTTCTCAGCTTGCACAGAGAATCTGTGGAAACAAGGGATTGTGCTGCTCAGAACAAGCTGATTCCCCTGCCAGTCCTCACACAGAATAACCTGTGGAACAATCTCAAAAGCTGGGAAAACATCCCCCCCCTCCCCAAGCATTAAACACTATTTTCCATGGCTGGTGGATTGCAATGCACAAATCAGATGAGAAAACTGGGCAGCTTCAGAAGGGAAGTCTCAAAAGCAAAGTTCCAAACCCCCAGGAGGGCTCAGAGACACAAAGCACACCCAACTTGTGGTTTCCTTTGCTTTGTCCACACACACTTGGAGCCTCCCACCCCTTCCCTCACAACCACTATGAGAAGAGACAGCCTGCTGGTATCAAGACTAAACTGAAAAACGTCCAGGATCATTTCTTGGCAAATACATTTCCAAAATTGTGAAAGGTAATGAATAATGTGGGAGTTGGGAATTTCAGTTTCAAATGTCTATCGAAATGGATGTTTTCCCCCTCGTAATTGCACAGAGTGAGCTGAAACATCCCTAAATTTCTTGCTGTAAACTACATATTGATTTCAAAGCTGTACCAAAAGAGTTCTGGCACTTAAGCAAATTCCCACTAATCTGATCTCTGGGGCACATTCCAGTTCTGAAGTGTCAACTGATACCTTCTCCAGGTGAACTAGGTGACCTCCAGAAGTCCCTTCCGAACTAAATTATCCTCTAGGCACTTTGAAAAACATCATTTTCTGTGCTGTAGCACTGGTGCTGAGGATGCCATTTAGCATGCTCAGAAATGAACTATGCAGCAACCAGGATGTAGTTAGAAGAATGCAATTTAAAACACATTTTCCTCACAGATAATACGATCTGTGGTTTTCCCAGGAGTAACTCTCACGACTTATTCCAGTCACAACCCTTATTGATAGGTGGTGATGGAATGAATGAAACCTGCTGCTCCATAGTGAGAAATTTTTGTGATGCAATAACTGGAGAAGCCATCACAGAAAATTAGGTCCCTGTGTGATTCTGCATGAAAACAACTCGAGGGTTTTGCCTGCACTAAGTGATTTACAGCACAGACATATTTCTCCTGCTCACAGAGGGCCCAAATTGAATCTCCCAGGGAAGAGCTGCAGCTCTGAAGGGCTGCACTGTCCCCACTGTCAGGAGTCACGGGGGGTGAAGGAGCAACTCTTCAAAGTTTGCCCTTTTTCTGCAGACTGGCACAAGCACTATTCAACCAAACTGAGGTCCATCTGGTATGTTGTCAACATTTCTACCAGAAACCCAGGGGAAATGCTGAAGAAACAGCAGGTAGTGAGTAAAGATCCTTAAGCTGCAGGAGCAAGTTCTCTGGGGTCTTCTAAAGGGAGTAGTTGTAGGTGGATCAGTGTTAAATTCTCACTGGTGGAATGAACATTCCTGAATTACCAAAGGAAAAAGTTCAGGTGCACAAAATGTTGTGAAAAAGTGTAAGACTCTCACTCTGAAGGTCATGGGAGATTTTAACTCCTCAGGCAGAGTCCAAGGTACAGAATAAGAAAATCTGAGGTACAAACCAAGATACAAATGACAAGCCATAAACCAAAAATGCCTCTATAACTAATTTAGTGAAAGGCAGTGCAAGTGAAGTTGGGTTGCACAGCTTTTCAACTTGCTTCAACTGCAAAAGGTGGAGAAAGCCTTTGGCAGACGTACCCAGGATGGCCCGTGGTATATGTTACTGTTTTGGGGGTGAGTTGAGCTGTGAAGACAGTGCCACAAAGGTGCACTGGTATTTGAGAGACATTAGAAAATATTGGGGCAATTTAGCAATTTTAGAATGATTTGCCTGCTTTGTAGTCCTTTCTACCTCATCTTCCATTATTTAAAGGAATAAAGTCCAAAGGTACCAATAGTTATCCTTGAGAAATATTGAAGAACAGATGAAATGACAAAACACAGAAGTCAAGGGAATGGGAAGAAGAGCTAGCTAGGAGACTATAAAGGAGTTTCCTTCTTTTAAATTTATGGGAAAACTCTGGAAGAAATTATCTGTATTTGTCAGAGATAACAAGCAGAAGAGTTTGACATTTTGTTCATGAAGATTGAATTTACTTCTCCAAGGAAGGAGGTTTTGTGGACAGGAAGTAATAGAGATCAGTAACTTTGAGAAGAATTCCTGCTTGCTGTAGGATATCTTGTACTGAAGCCAAGCAAACACGGCTCAGATAAAACAGGGGGTTCAAAATCAGTTTTCAGAGTATTTGTCAAAGGTTGATGGGATGTTGTACAAAGTGAGGTTCCACAGGGGCCTGGGGTTGGTACTACTCAGTATTTTCATTTAGTGACCTCATTGATATAATGGATTACACTGATTACAACTTCAGACAGCATCCCACTGTGAGGGTGCTGGGAGACAAGATCAGAGCCAAAGTGACCATGACAAGTCAGAGAAGCAGCATGAGAAATAAATGCTTCTCAAGAGGGACAAGTGCATCAAATTCCATGCAGGCAGCAACATTCAAGAGTGCACAATGAGGGAATAGCTGACAACGCTGTGTAAAAGAGCTCAGGCATTATAGTGAGTCCCATATAACTTCTATCCAAGTTGGACCTCAGATGTAGAAGAACTACCAAGAACCAGACCCAGGTACTCTTCTCACCTGAAGTTTTAGCTGGCAGAAGAAAGTCACATGCAAATCTCTCTACTATATTATTAAAATAACTATATTCTGCTCAAACCCCCTCCCAGATGCAGACATCCAAAGCTTTAAGTTTCCATACAGATGCAAGGCTACTGGAGTGACACCTCTACTAGTCTTGGCTTTGAAATGCTGATAGAAAGAGTTGCTGACAGAAAGAATTTTACCTCCCTAATCCCAAACTACGGGTTGCTTTAGGAAGAGGGTGACATGAGCAGTTGCTTTGGTGCACTTGAATGACAAGAGTTGTGTGACTATGCATTAAGTGTCTGATACTCCATTAAGCTACTGAGTGGCACAGAAAGGGAAAGTCAAGTGGTTGTGTCTTTGAGATGGTTATAAATAATGGACTTCAAAGTAACAATTGGTTAACAGGCCGTGTGCCAGAAAAAGTCCATCTCCACTGAATCCACTGGGGAAAATTCCCTGAAAGGAGTTTATTTATATGAAAATATGACCACAACACTGTTGTCAAGGTCAGTAAGACTTACAGTGATCTGTGTGAAACCTATTTGTGCAAGACTGATCTGCATAAGGGTACCTGGAGTTCACACAATGATCCCATCCTTCCAGGAATTCTAAGATTAATGGCATCAGTCTGGAATCAGTTTCTACACTCATCTGCTACGATATATTGACTATTATTGCATTTATATATCCCAGGCATCTTTAATATATATAGTATAACAGCTATCATTCTATTTAAATTCTGGTACAAGGGCCTGGCACAGCTTTCAGACAAGAACAGAGTTCAGCACTACAGCACAGCTGAGCAAAGAAACCACTCCACGCACCATCTGGGGGTGTTGTCTTGACCTTCTCTTTCTTATCCATTTTGATGTTGTCCACAACCACATAAGAAACAGGTACCTGTCTCCAATTTGCACTAAGGTGAATAATAACCAACAGCAGGAAAGCTCATCTCACGTAATTTTTAGCAACAGGATTCACTAAACTGACATTAACAATTAAAACTCTGTAAAAACGCCATCACGCAGCTAAAGCCACGGAGGAGGAGTATGTAGGGCATAAGTAACACCCAGATAAGGCTGTTGCACAGAGTATTTTCTATGACCCCAGTTCATTAGAGAAAAAGCAATGATTTAAACTACCTATCTAACCTCTTCCAGAGCTATAGTTTATAATCATAAATCAGGCATGTGACTACCTGGAGGCACTGGGGAGTTTGCTGCTGCACTGTGTTAGAGGGCTAGGAGGGAAAGAAAGTTCCTATTATTGGATCATGCAGCAGACATTGGTGCTTGAAATTTCCACTTACACTACATTAGCTCGAGGCAGTTCATTTGCTAAAATAAAAGAAACAAAGTGTAAAATATTCACTGACTTGCTCAACAAAGCAATCAACGAAAGGGAGAAAGAGGCAGAAAGGGAGGGAGTGTGATTTTTCTCCCCCCTGCTATCACACTGTTGATAAATACCATTAGTGTTTTAAAATTCTCACCCATTCAAGTTTAAATTTAAAAGTATTAGTGGTATTATCAGTCTGTCTATCCATCTCCCTTTATTTTGTCTGTCTCCTACTTCTATTTTGTGTGAAATTTCAAGAGATGAATCCCATTTTCTATTAATTCAATGGCTGTCATCTTGCATTGCATCATGTAACCCAGATCACAACAATGAAATCTAAGGGTTTAAATTAATAATATTGCAACACATCACTTTATAAAGCATTGTACTCATCCAGATCCAGCCAGCTCAGGTACCTTGCCCTCCAGTGTGATGCCTTTCCCTGGCTGGGATTCCACCTGTACAGTTGCAAACAATCTGTAATTGGTAACTGAACACTCCAACTTCGTGGTGGATAACATTGCTTTAATAGGGTGTTGAGATTTAACAAGATGTTTTTGCTTAAAAATAAAATAGTTGGGAAAAAGCTTCAGGGAATACGAGATCTCTGTTCTCTGAGTGGCATTTTCCACACCTACAAATATATGCTGACAGGTAACTCTATCGCATTACAATTGCCTTACATACAATGTCAGCTAAAGCTACATGGAAAGTCAGCATCTTGGAGCACCTATGCACCACGAAACAGCTGAGAGATCTGGTTAACTATTACAAGTTCAGATATAATTTCATTAGAGCCACTAATTCTCAAAAAGGAAAGGGAAAAAAAAAAGCCAAGATTATGTGCAAGTAAATCATCAGAACCACTACAAATTCAGGAAGGAATAAAACATTATGCCTAAAGGAAAATACACGAGATCAAAAATACATCCTATCCAACGTTTACTGTTGTTATTCAGGCATGTCTCCTATTATGTTTTGTCATGTAGAAACAAATCCACTAGTAGGGATCTACATTTTTAGTTTGTGAATGTTTCTGAAAGAAAGGATAAAAAAGAAATATGCCTGTAACTCCTTCAGTGGGCAGCCTGAACTATAAGAAACAGATGTTCAGCTGGGAGTGCCTACCTTGTTCTCCCCTTTGCTCAGAGCTTAGGGGAAGCTCTAAGAATATTCATAAGACTTTGTGTCCTGACAAACAGATGAAGCAGTGGGTAAGCAGGTAGGCACGGAGTGATGGGGGATTCATTAGATAGCTGCTAATCGCCAAGTAAGTTCCAGCCCAAGCTGCTGAGTGTAAATGCAAATTTACCACCTTTGGAGCTGCCTCACTGTACAGCTATTGATTTATGCTTGAATGGGAGTTCAAAAAAAAGTTGTCTTTTGAAGCCTTACTATCTGAGCACGGCTCCTTTGTCCAGGTGTCTTGGGGATCTCGTGCTGCAATTTTGATCTTTGTATTCCAAAAGCCTTAGAGAGTCAATTCAGGTAACTTAAAAGTGAGATATAATCAGAAAGG
Source organism: Scytalopus superciliaris (assembly GCA_013400415.1). Lineage (NCBI taxonomy): Eukaryota > Metazoa > Chordata > Aves > Passeriformes > Rhinocryptidae > Scytalopus > Scytalopus superciliaris. The sequence continues at coordinate 723,505 of VXBX01008728.1, read as the reverse complement.
ATTTGGAAATAAAGTCTTTGCCTTGTCACATTAATGCGGCCCTATCAAGTGGCAGTTTATCAAGAGGCAGCTCACAAGGTTTTAATGAGCATGCTGCCTGTTCTTGTACAATACTAATTAATCCCATTTTTTCACACTGGTGTGATTGCTTCATGAAACCCGCATTGTTTTATGCTCAGCAGCAAAGCGGGCTCTCGCTGATTAAATCTCCTTCCCAGAGCTGGAGCCTGACAACTGAATTATACCTTGCTCAAAATAATAATGGGTATCAGCTAATAAATACGGTTTAACACACACAAAACTATGCAGCCAAAATCACACCACAAAATAGGAGTTTGACTTATAGGCACAGCAGTGTTTCATTAAACATCTGTATTATAATTCACTGGTTTTCCAACTGATGTAATAACTTAATTGATGAGAACAAAGACAAGCTTATTTATTCACCCAATTGCTTGCTTCTTGACTAACGTTTTTCCTTGGTGTTATTGTGGAAATAAATATGCAATATTCTTTTTATAGAAGTCTAATTTAGGCCCTTTTTTTCCCCTATTGAGAAGTCAACATCACAATCTGTTTCTGACAAGTTCTTGCTGCAGTGAAGCAGACCGCATTATGATAAGACAGCAGCGTGTTGTTTACCCTAATGTTCAGACATTCCAGCAAAGGTGAGAGAGGTGTGATGCTTCAGGCAGTTAATAATGAATAATTGTCTGCAAATTTACATTACAGGGTTCAAAAAGCTTGTTTTCTCTCTTTTCCCTTCCCCGCTCTCCCACATGATTTAAAGCTTCTTCCACCTCAGCCAGGGAAGGGATAACTGCAAAGTACTAATGAGAACGGCAGCACTTCTCTCTGCAAGGCCAAGCCAAATCAGGGATGTCAGGCAGATAAAATCATTTGGGCAAAATAAAAAATATTTCTGTCCTTAACTGACAAATATAAAAAGATACAATTTCCCCCCCTCTTTTACAATACATTGGTTGCATGTGGCAGGGTAGGATGGTTGGAACTTAATGTCTCATTTTGCTTCAGAACCTCTGAAAAGAGCTACTTTACCACTTAGGCAGGATTTCCTTCAAGAAGTGCTCCCTGCAGCCAATAAAACAGAAAAGCAATCATTAACCTTGGATTTAATATAGATTTATATATGTAGCTCTGGATGCCCTGGGAGAAACTGTTTATTATTTATCTCTCATTTGTAATAGTGCCAGAAAAGTATGCGGAATTTTACAGCTGGATCTGAAGAAATAGAGGGGGAGGATTTTCAAGGGAGAAGGAAGAGTCCTATCTCCAGCCCCTCCAGTACCATTAACTGAATTTTGCAGCTGAATTTAATGGGAGGAAAAGGAGCAGAAGTTTCAAAAATACATAGTATTTATCCCTAACACCACCTTCTGAAATATTTATAGTCTGACGAGTCCCTGGCAAGAGTTAGACCAAGAGAAAAAGCTCACTTTGAGAATAAAAACATTTCCCATTAATTGCTGTCATGTAAGTTTTTGCACTGGGGTTTTTTGCTGTTAATATCAGTACAACTAGAGCTTCTATAGACTTCAGAATTATTCTGAATCCTTAGGAAAAGACATCCCAACAACAAATTGGAAGGAGTCACTCAATTAGAAGGGGTACATGAGAAGGTGCTATCAGATAAGGATTGGAATGAGATGAAATAGTTTGCAAGTTGTGCTGTTTATTGATAGAATTACCAAGACATGGAACAGGATAGTTTAGAAAATACAGTCAAAGGAAAAAAATCCCTCCCTTTATTTTCAATTATTACAACAGGAATATCATCATTTAACTAAGTCTCTCTAGTCCCCTTTCAAATCCACAGCTGATGGAAGATGCAAAGTCCCCATCCAGAATCCCAGATCTTCCCACAAAACGGGATGAGCATTTCCAAGGACTCACAGGGGCATGAAGCAAACAGTGCCTGCCTGTGGTTCTGGGGGATCAGGATTCCCCACCTGCCTCTTCCAGCTGTGGCATTGCCTGGTTATTCCACCAGGCATGATTTCCCCCCATGGAATATTCTCCACTCCGCTGGAGGAGCGGAGAGAGACAAAGCCCAACAAAGCAGAACGTTTCTCCCCCAGTTCACAGCCAGTTTGCAGAGGTAGAAATTCCTGGGCAATCAGGCACTATATCTATCCCAAAAATGCCATAACTCCATGACAGATCCAGCTATAATTAGGTCATGACCCATGTCTGATATCAAGACTCAATTTGTAGAATTGATGTGCCACATGAAACAAAAATAACTAAAGAGAATAATTAATTCCTATTAGAAAAACAATATTAACCATCTGCACCAATGTCTTCTCCATGTGCAAGTACCACACAGATTGGCATCAAAATGCCCAAACAACTTATTTATACTTTTATATATAAAAATACACAAAAGATACTTTTGGGGCCCAGATGCAAACTATTTTTAAAAATTTTCTTGGAAGAACAGAAGAATTTGAGCCTATCCCTAAATAAAATAGCTACTACATTATTTTCTAATAATTCTGTTGAGAAGAAGAAAAAAACCCCTTTCTCTTCTTCTAGAGAATCTAATTATTCAGTGACAGCAGTTGGCTGACTTGGGCACAACACAACATGTCAATTTTCAGTTGCTTACACAGTATCACAGAAACTGTTAGAAATTGTTTTGAAATCTGGCATACTTTGCAGTCATCCTAATTCCTCCAAGTGAGCCAAACCTGATTACATTTGGCTCACCCACAAAAGATCTGCAAGATGAGGAGAAGGAGTAGGAAAGAGACAAAAAACCAACAAGATTTCTTCCTCCCCGCTGCCTCCAGCTCAGCCTCGCTGGAACAGCAATCCAAGAGGAAGGGTTTTAGGTTTCTAAACTAACCTCAAATTCTCCAATTTATTTAATTTTTTAAAGATTTTTAGAATATTGGTGTTGCATCTACAGAGGGAGATTATCATCTGTCCCTGAAGCAACTTCAGAGGACCCTGAGGGGACAGCTCAGTCTGAAGCTTCCTCAAGAGGGGCAGCACCAAGCCCTTCTCTTTTGGCAACAGGAGCCAAGGAATGGCCTGGAGTTGTGTCAGGGAGGGTCAGGTTGGATCTCAGGGCAAGGTTCTTCCCCCAGAGGGTGGTGGGCACTGAACAGGCTCCCCAGAGCTCCAGCAACATTTGGACATCAGGATAGGGTGGGATTGTTGGGGTGTCTGGGCAGGGCAGTTGATCCTTGGAGGTCCCTTCCAAGTCCACATGTTCTGTGATTCAGTAATTTCCTCTGCTTCAGGCCATAGTTGATAAAAACACACCCATTAACCCTTGAAGCCGCTGCCTGAATCCCCACACCCAGGTTTGCTGAGCCCCACTCGCACTGTGAGACTGATCACAACAACATCCTCTCCAAGTTTATAGGATATTTCTGGAACAGCCAAGCTTTGGAACGTGGCAAATGCACGGTGAGAGCAGGGAGAACATTCCAAGTCAGACCAAGGACTCAGCTGTCCCAGGGAAACGAGGCTCAATTCCATCAGAGGAGCACCTGCCTCTTCACACAGGAACTACTCTGCTGCTGCAACATATTGCCAGTGCTCACTAAAAGGCCTGTTGATTTCAACTCTTCCTTTGATATCAAATTAATTTGATGGCTTTCCTTTTGGATTTAAGTAGAAGACGTTTATGTTTATTACAAAATACTTGTACTTTTTTCAGCTGCCAAAAATATGCAGCTCCAAGTGTAGAAGCACAGCCCAAAACTCCCATTTCCAACATGAGATAAAGCTTTTTTATCTTTAATGCAAGGAAATTTAATTCAGTCTCTTTAAATTGTAACTACAAGATTCTAAGAGGGTTTTTTTTTAAGGATTCTTTGTTTGATAGACCAATGGAAAAAATGTGAGGGCTATTATTTAAATGTTTGTGGACCTTTTTAGCTAATGGATTCAAATCTATAATTCTGCATTTGTCAACAAGATAGTTCTTCAATCATATTAAGGCTGCATAACTCACTTCAGTCCAAATCTTCCAGGACTCCACTCTGCAAAGCAAATAACATCTCCCCAGGGAGAAAAAAGTGTACTCATAACATCAAGTTCTCAGATTCTCTCCATGTTTTCCTGATTTTTTTGAAAGAGAGAGATTTTTTGTAGGTGTGGCCCCATTTACACAAGGCCGAGCCCCCTCCACACACACACAGAATAAAATATTCCAAAGAGCATGACTTTAGGGCAATTGTCTGTGTTCTCCAAGATAATACCAGACTTTCTTTACATGAGGTTTTCAGAGGAAAGTCTGTGACTTTTTGTAAGCAGCTTATAAGGTAAATAGTTTAAAAGTTGAATCATTTATGTCTTTACAAAAGCTGCCTCTCCCTTCCAACACTACATTATTAAAGGACAAGCTGAACTAACCAGAAAAGTTTTGTACAAATGAAATTCAAATTAAAAATTAGTGGTTTTTTTGTTTGTTTGTTTTTTTTTTTTTTAAAGTTTCATAATTGGGCTTTTGGTTGAGGGTTAATGACTCCTGCTAACCCAAGGGAATCATCAGCTGTGTCTTCAGGGATCCATGGCATGGCAAGTCCATCACAAGGCCCATAACCCAACCAGCCCCTTATACCCAGCATTAGTTTGGACAATATTTCAGTTTCCACTAAAATTATAATGCAATTTTCAATGGGTCCCAAGAATAGTAGATGCCTTTTAAATAAGACAATAAGCAATAAAAGTTTGAGCAGCCATTTACTTGACTGGAAACAACAGAGAGAGTATGGCCATCACTAAGGAGGGTCACAAAGTGCTCAGCCAGGACATTTTAAAAAGCATCACCCTCCATTTAAAACTCACCTTAAAAAAAACACCTCCAGACTGTGCATTCCCCTTTGATACATCCCTCCTATGATCCTCAATACTCCTGACAGGGATCAAACTGAGGTGATTAAGTCAGGTGTTTGTTATAATTTTATTTCTATAGAGTTATTCTTCTAGAGCACAAGCCATGCTGTGCTTTGCCCCTTTTCTTGATGGTTTGTGCCGGCACAAATAACATACTTAGTCTATTTACACTCTGCACTTAAACCACTTACTAAAATAAACTCAAAGAAGCCAACAAACCCCAAGGAATTAAATGGCACATGTGATGTAAAGCTGAATTTTACATGTTATTTTGGCATCATAATGCAACCCAGGCGTGCAACATAAGCAAATCCTGGATGACACTCTCAGTCATCTGGTTTAGTTTTAGGTGGTCCTGGGAGGAACAGGGCGTTGGGCTCCATGATCCTTGTGGATCCTTCCAGCTTGAGATATTCTGTGATTCCCAACAGTTGCAAAAAGGAGATCATGAGATTGTTCTATTCTAAGTAGATCTTAAGAGATATTTTTCCTTTTGATCTAAGTTTTTAAAACAACTATTTAATTTTTTTTTTTTTGATTAATAATTAAAATCTAAGCAGAGCTCATGTTCCAGCACCACGTGGTAATGTTTGACATAGGTCAAAAAAGCATTGAATGCTCCCCTATAGCAGCTCTATAGAATAAGGCCAAATGAGTGCAAGGAGTGAGATACCAAACCTTACTGAGTTACCATCCACCTGCTGAGCCCCAGGAACCACCTGAGCTCTCCCAGAGCTGTGAAAGAGGCTCAAACCAACTTCACACCCTTAAAAACCCACCAGTCCTTCAGAACCCTCCAGCCTTACAGGGCGGTTTCCATAACACTGTCCTGCCTTCTGGAGGCTGAAGGAGAAAAACAGGAGATGGAGCCCTGCAAGGCTTTTTACACCAGAGACCAACCTTGGCTGGCAGGCACTTAATAAGGATTCCTGGAGTGGCTCTCAGTCCCTCTGCTCCCCATAGAGGGTTGGAGATGTCCCTAATATTCTGAAGGTAAAACACACTAGATTTGATGACCCTCTTCATACTCTGCCGTGTATTTCAGAATTAGAGGTGGCAGCAGCCCCAGTTCTACCTGAAAAATATTAACATAAGTACGAAGAGAGGAAAGACAAAAACTCTGCTTAATACAGGTTGATATGTGACTTTGCATAGCACTTTGAATGTTATTAAGTGTTTGAATTTCTTCCTGTGTCTTTTTAGCCTGGATGACTGTCTTTCTCTTTCACTGACAGCCTCTGCAGGACCAAATTGACAGCTCTTTAAAGCAGTCTGACAAAAAGCAGCATTAATTAAGTCATTGCCGGACTGTAATTGTGTTAAGAAGTAAAAATCTAATATGAGAAAAGGTTAGTGAGTCCTCTCTTGTGTCAGATTTTCTACTCTCTATGAATATTAATGTCCTTAATGAAGACAATCTTTGCCTCATCAAGCCGTTGTTCTGCATTCAGGTGCCAAATCCCTGCACCATTGATTTGTTTTTAAAGAACAAATATGTCAGGGGAGAGTGACTGTCCTGTTTCTTATCAACATCATAGGGAATGCTTTTGTATTCCTGGAAAGAGTTTATAGATTTTGTGTGCCATGTACAAGCAGTGCCTGTGATGGCAGAGAAGGGGAGGGATGTCGAGGTGAGGTAAACTAGTTTCAGTAATTTAATAGCAGCGTTACATTTTATCATGTTAGCTTTTTGTGTGTGTTAGCAATATCCATATATTAACGAGGTTATGATCAGCAGTTTTAATGATAAAATATGAATTATCTCCCTAGAAAGAATCCTGCAGTTTAAGCACCAAAATGAAGGAGCGCCGTGATAAGACGCTGATCATCTCTCGCTGATTATCCCTCCCCTCCTCCTCCCGATCGAGCAGATAATGATGATGGTGCTGATGAGTGATGATCCTTTTTAAATAGGTTGAAGGCCCTTAGGAGTCTAACTCTGGTGAGGAACCCTCCTGCTCAGCCCCCACGTTTCCCATCACTTCTCTCACTGCCATCCCTAAAGCTTCTATCAAGATACTTCTGCCTTCCTGGTCACTACAGCATTACCAATACCGTGGGTTAGAGTTGGTGCATCTACCCCAGTGAGCACAAGACAGGCCTCCGACACCCTGTTAAAGCTCAGCCCTGCCCTGGGAGGCAAAGCCATTCTCCTGGATCTGCGTGAGAATCCCACTGAGGTCACTGGAAGGCACAGGAGTTTCTATGGAGGATGTATCTAAAAGATTCACATCCCATCTGAGAGTTGAGAGGTAATTAATATTCTATTTTCCAAGCAGAAATCCTTGTAACAGCTCAATTTTAAAGAAGTTTCTGGTATGTGTTTTTTTGGAGCAGTGTGGTTCTTTTTAAAGACAATCCCAGCATATGTTACACTGACAGAACAACATGAGAATTCTTCTAGACAAAATTAAACATTTTAAGTTTTTATTTGAGCTGGATTATGTCTGCCAGTTAAGATGGATATAATAAATGTTCAGTGATGATAGAACCAACAGTTTCAGAGCGAGTCATACAGCAAAAGGAGAGGAGGTGGTTTCTGACCTGAGGTACTCAAAGTACAAGCTCAGAGCTGAGAAGCCTCTACTGAAACAAGAGTCAAATGTCATCAACATGACTCACCAGCACCAAACCAGAGGCATCAACTTGTACAGAAGGCAGTGAAGGATCCACAGCAGTGGGCACTGCCCCACCCTCTGCCAGCACATCTTATTTCTGACTTTAGAACTGTAGGTGATGCTCTACCTGTAAACCAGGTTTTTTTCCTTACACAGTACCTGAATGGAACTACAAGAAAGATGGAAAGACTATTTCCAAGGGCCTGGAGTGACAGGACAAGGGGGAATGGCTCCACACTGACAGAGTAGGTTTGGATTAGATATTAGGAAGAAATTGCACCCTGTGAGGGTGGGGAGGCTCAAAGGTGCTTTACGGAGAACTGGGCAGATGCTGAATTGTTTGGGCTTTCATTCAGCTTGTCTCACCTTTTGAACAGGATTTTCACCTGGGGAACAACCTTCTGAGGGCCTGTCTGGAGGTATCCCCACTACCCTGCAATTTCTGACCCCTACGAACAACAGCTCCCCCCAGCCTAAAGTCAGACTGGCTGCTGTGTAGAGAGAGGAATTACACCAGATTTATTCTGCTAGTGACTTCCACCGTAACTTAGAACCCAGGTGAAGTAGTTATAAATACAGCACTAACAGAAGAGTGTCATGCTCATTTTTCTCTCAGATTTCTCATTTTCCACTTTTTTTTTTTCCACTGGTCCATCTTAGCTTATTAACCTAAAAGAGTCTCCTCTTGGGACAGCCTTCCCTAATTTAGCTTTCCCATTGTCCAGCTGACCCACTTGTAAAGCTGATGGACAACAGAGGACACTTAGAGGAAACTGCACAACCACTTGTAAGCCCAAAAGGTCAGTTTTCAATTAATTAAACCTCCTTTTTTTCCTGCAATTACTTTTTCTCCCTCTAAGTGTAACTGTCTTTAGAAAGACAAAGACTCTTGTCTCTCTGTCTATAGTCTTTGTCTCACTCTTCATGCTCATGCCCCAATATTTGATCCCTGTTTGTCTGACATCCCACCCCTGCCAGCACAGCTGGAAGTCAGTGTTGCTAAAGCACCTGATGTTATATATAAACACATTATTTCACATTGTGTGAACGTTAATTACTTTCTATCAATCAAAACTTACACACAAACAATAGTGATATTCCAGGCTGGTTCTTGTTTGTCTTCCAAATTCTGGAGTACTCAAAAAAGTCAAATATAGCCAATCCACCAATCATTTTCTCAGGACACTACCCTCTATTTGGGCACTTCTTAACCAAAATGCCAAACATTCAAGATAGGTGCACACCTACCCCATCCACACAGAAAACTGCAAATGACAAGGATAACAAACAAATAGCAAAGACCTTTGTATAGCCTAAATATTTACATTCAGGCTAAATACTTAAATACTTTTTATTTATATATATTTACTTTGTTTAATCTATAGCCTACATTTCACTGTACTGAGACAATTTGAAGAGCACCTGCCCAGCTGGGGTTGAGGGGTACCTGCCCTACTTTCCTTGTTCTCCAAGAGCCAACTCCCCCTTGCACACAGAGCTGATATTTGGTGTTTTGTTCTCCACAGTTCCAGCTATAGGCAGCCTGGCAGATTAAGTTCAAGCTTTGTGAACAGAAGAGAGATAATTCAGAGGCCTCTTATTACTTCTGATCTCTGAGCTGTGCAGGGATCACAGCTCCCGGATTGCATCTGTTCCCAAAATTTTCAAAACAAAACCAGCTTTTCTCTGCATAATCTGTTTTCTTACTATTATGTAGTGAGACATTCATTGGAGAAAAAAACCACAAACTCTCCTAGAAGAACACAACAACCTTCAGGTGATTAAAATAACCAGTGACAAGATGAAAAATCACAGGATTTTTTCCATCCCTACTTCCCTGCAGGAACAGGCACACAAATGGTGGCCTTCAGTCAACAATTGCAAGAGGAGCCATATGGGCCCAGGGACAAGCTTAAAATATGGATTTTTTGCAGATGAAACAGTTCTTTCTGCAGTTGAAGAATTTCTTCACTGAAAGGGTGGTCAGGGATTGGAAGGGGCTGCCCAGGGGGGTTTGGAGTGCCCAGCCCTGGAGGTGCCCAAGGCAGGACTGGCCATGGCACTCAGAGCTCTGGGCTGGGGGACAAGGTGGGCATCGGGCACAGGGTGGTCTCCCTGGGCTGGGAGGGCTTTTTCAACCTCAGAGATCCTGTCAATGAGGTAGGAGGTGAATTTGCATCACCAACCTAATTATGACCTTCTAAGACCACTAAGAGAACAACATTCACTATTTCCTTCCCCACCTGCAAAGCTCAAACATTCACTTATCTTTATATCACCTTCATTTCAATCTGCTACAATGGCAGAGCTATTTCCCTGGATTTTTTAAAAGTATTTTTAATTTTTTTTTTAAACCTTTCAGAGCTTTCTACCAAGAACTCTTGGGACTGGGTGCCCTCAGCCCAACTCCTGTGTGTCTAAGAAACAGAAGATCCATCCCAGAGAGATTACTACAGGTGAAAGGATAGAGTAGCAATTCCAACTATAAACAGGGTTTGAGACATGAGATGAAAGAAATTAAGATGTGTATAAATGAACCCTGCTATAGCACTGACCCAGCTCCTTCTCTCCAATTAATTTAATTGAGAGTTTTGGTTTACTTAGCACTTTCCATCCATAGATCTAAAAGCACTTTATAAAGAAATGTAAATGTCAATATCCTCATTTTACAGCTGAGGATAAAAGGGCACAGGGAACTTGTATGAATCACCCCAGGTCAGCAGGGAGGTGACAAAACCCAGAATAGTAACCAGTTTGCTTACTCTGTCTGTGCCCTCCCCATCCACCAGGAGCTGTGAATTCCAGGTCATGTCACAAAGAGCTACCAAAAATCCTCTACAAAACTGAGTGCTCCCCCTTTTTACATAGAGAAAGGCAAATAGCCCATCATAGAACTCTGGATTCCTAAACTAAATAAGTAAAAAGCTGCACAAAGTGCCAAAGTTGGTGCATTAGAAAAAGAGGAGAAACAGTTTATTCAGGTAATATTATGAAGAAATTATATTTCTAAGTTTTTCTGGATGGGAAAAATTGCTTTTTATCACATGGCCATAGAATTATTTTTAGGGGAGCCCAGGGTGGAGCTGCTCAAAGAAACCTGACTTATCTCCCTGAAAGCAGGTATTATCAGATATTTTCTCCCTTGGCAAAATCATTAGGAGGTGACCAAGAAGGGAAAAAACCCCAGTAAGTCTTCTGAAACACAGGGGCATAACCAGTGGAGTTGATAAGTCTCCGAGCAGCCACATGGCTGGTGTTTAGAGGAGCTGCTGTTCCCTGTTTCAAGAGCTGGGACTTGTTCACTGTTTTCCCACAGACTATACTGGAGCATTTCTGGCCTATCTGAGGCTCAGTTAAAATACTTTACCAAGTTTCTCCATGCTCTGCTTTATAGTGATGTGCAATGACAACCAATGATTTTCAGAAAGTCTCAATAGGCTGTGTTACTACAGAGATAAATAAAGGATAATACCATATGAAACAGAGTTTAATCCATCACACTGAGAGTCTCAGCCACAGGACACAGTGAATCTCAATTGATTCAGCTGCAAGCCCACAGCTGAGAGCCCAGTTTACAGAGAATTCCTGTTCCTCCTGCATCTGATCTCTTTCCAGAGCAGATTCTTGGGCTGAACCATCAGCAGCATCCCGGCATTTCCCATCCCTGCCTTTCACACGGATTCCATCTGAAAGACCAGAGACTCTAAGGGTATTTGAGACATTACATCAGCATTTGATGTCACCCAAGGCTGGGGAAAAGCAACAAGAGACATTGAGATCTGGAGAAACAATCAATTTATGTAAACATAGCACCAAAATTGGAACTCTGCTGGTAACAACATCCTCATCCCGTTTCCTTCAGATGGACTCCCTCTCCAACTGTGAGCTAAAGGCTGATTTACTAATCAGAGGCTTATGGCAGTTTCCTTACACTTTTTTCCGCTCATACATTTCTTTCTGCAAGCAAGCTGGATGACCAGTCTCCCTAAAGCATTTGGCTTTTGAGTCTGAAGTCTTGAAGGGCAGATTTTGCCATTCTTTTGCTGAGCCCTCTGTGAATAATACCTCTGTGATATTTCAAGGCTCCTGTGTAGTGCATGACTCATGAATTCTGTAGTAAATAGGCCAGACTCACAGCTCCAGGTATTTTTAACCTTCTAAGCAGAAAAAGGGAATATTTAGGATAAGAAATGAACATGAATTTAACAATAAAAATAGAAAGACCACTTGGTGTACAGCACTTGGGTAACCCCTCTGGGACAGAACTCTCCAAATTACCATATGCTCTTTACAAGCAATACAAAAAAACCAAAACCAAAGACAGAATATGCTTTATGAAATCTTTCACAGTGTGATAGCACTGATGCAAAGCTGCAGCTAAAATAAACATGATACCTCCCTTATAGTACTCCAAGGCTCTGCTGACCCATCAGTTCCTCAGCCTGAGCAGAAAGAGAGTTAAAAAGCTGACAGGCCTTTCCCAGCAGGGTGGTTGATACACAGCAAACTGTCCCTCATTAGTAGGTGTGACTAACAAAGGAAGCAGATGTAGAGGTTGCCTGGGGCTGACTCTGGACTGGGAAGTCTCCTCTCACCCTGCTCCTCCCTCCTCCATGTGCTGGATGGACCTGGAGGAGATGTGATCCTCACCACACAGCAAGTGAACCAATCCATCCCCATGGATTTCCCCTTCCTCTGCATGCCCCTCTACCAAGACCTCTGGTGATGCCAAGGGCAGAGCTGGAGCAGCCAAAACCCCAAGAGAACCCTGAAAAGCAAAGCTCTGCCTCACAGCCTGAAGCAGAGCACAGAGTCAGGTCCAAGCTGGAAGGGGGGGAAGAGGACCCAAGGTGGTGGAAAACTCCTCAGGATCACACAGGACTGGCTGTCATAAAATCCCAGAATGGTTTGGGTTGGGAGGGATCTTAAAGCTCCTCTAATTCCACCCCCTGCCACATGTAGGGACACCTTCCCCCAGCCCAGGTTCCTCAGAGCCCCATCCACCTTGGGTATTTCACTTGTACTTTTAAGCTAAGATTTTCAAATGTCTCCCAGATTTGAACACTCAACTCCCATTGAATTCACTTGGTTTTGGGCAACCAACTCCCCCAGGCTTTTTCAAAAATCCCATCCATAGTCATTTTCCTGTCCTTGTTCTCACTAATTAGCACTGTGCTCCTGTGTGTGACTTTACAACACTGCAGAGGATTCTGCTGAATATGTGTGGGGGGTGAGGGGAGTTCTCTTATTGAAATTTGATTCAAAAAAGGAACAAGAAAAATATTTCTATTCACATTAGGTTTCCTAAAACCATTTAGTGTTATGAAAAGCCTAATGTTTAAGCCTAAACTAAGTAGACAGTGATCCTTTAAGTCCCTGTCTTCCCGAACATTTCACCATCCTATTCTTTCCCTGAAAGTTAAGTTTGTTGTTCTTTCACCTTCCAGAGTCCTTGATGGGTTATTTCTAGAGAATATTTAAATCTGTAAAGTATTTTGGTCGGCAAAGATGTCTATAGAAATTTCCTCAAACTCCATCATGTATTTACCCACTTCTCAGAAATTCTTCTTCCATTTTCTATTAATATTATTTCACTGGGATCAGTCTCTGTTGAGAAATTTAGTTTAAGCTGCCTAGCAGTCTTAAAAGAGGAAGATCTATTAATTTAATCATTTATATGAATCATGTCTAAATGATCTCAGCAGAGAAAATGTGTTAGCCATTTAAATCCCATCATTACATATTATATAATAATTACCACTAATTCTAGTTTGGATGGGCCACAATATTGCTTTACATACCTAATATATTCAGAACATCCACCTTCCCAAGATCAGTCTTTTTGTGACCTTTGAGTTTATGCTTGTCTCTTGATTATGAACATAGGACAGGCTCTCTAAGAAATTAGCTATGCAAAACACACACATGGTGCCACAGCTATTTGGCATGCACAACTACCACTTGGGTTTTCTAATATCTCAAGTTCTTTTTGTCTCTGGGAGATATTGAGCATTGATACTGCTGTAATCAAAGTTATATTTATTTGTTCAGTGATCTCAGTGTATTCAGTGCTGTACATGACATTGCACTCTGCATCAAGCTGAGCTCCCACTGTAAGATGGAGTTCTTCCCAGGAGACTACAGGGTGGAACTTCCACTGAATTCCCAAATTCCCGACTCTGAAAGGGCTGTTTGAACACTGCCTGTGCAAGCAGGGCCAACTACACCCATCTGACCTGCCTGTACATTGCTGTCTACAGCTCAGACTGAGAGAATTCACAATTTTCCGATGAAAAGAGGGGAAACAGGAATTAGCCATAGGAGACCCCTGCACAGATCTGAGCCCAGGTTTCACTACAAGCTGTTACAGAGCACTCGAGAGCCGGGGAGGGCACAAAAACTCCCCAGCAATGGATGAACTGTGTCTCTGCCATGCTAGACCAACATGAATGACTTCACCCAGCTTGGACACTGTTTCATCTTTTTTTGTAATTATTATTCTTTATTCTTTTGCATCAGCTCCACATGAATCCATCTGCCAGCAACCTTTCCTCTACTCTATCAAAACTGCAACACAAGATACACCCCTGATTAATTACAGAAGAGTGAAACTTCCAACTCATATCCCAAGGGTCAAATTCATCCCTGGTGTAAGCCAGAATCAAGAGTGAGACAAATTTGGCCCTAGGTGACTTCTTTCCCTCAACTACCTCATTACACCATCCCTTCTGGAGCTGATGAATTGAGCCCCTTGTGTTCTGTTTGTAACCATAATTAGTATTCCTTTTGCAAGCTTAAAGTTCACCCTTGATACAGGACTGAGCCTAATGTTAATCACGGCGGTGTCTCACCGCCTTTGACTCTGATCTGTCAGGTTTGCATTACTTGTCCCATACCTAATTTTTTGCCCTTACCAGCCAACTAGCACCTCGACATCACACTGTGTCAGAATTAGAAACTTTTGACAGATCTGTAATCATCTAGTTCTCATCAGCTCTATGCATGTTAGTCACTTCATTTCCACATTCTAACAGTTAATATGCCTTAATTTCTCACACTTTGTGAATATTTAATTCCTCCCTTTTCAACATCATTTTTAGGTTGTGTGAATCATTTTCAAAGCCTTTGCTATTCTCCCTCCACTATCATCTGCATATTTTATGAAATGGCACAGTTGAATCTCTGAGGGCTCTTGATAAAAATGAAACTGGCAGGCTGCTCATTAGTTGTTTACCTGGAGCTGTGTGAATCCCCCAGAATGGTGGATTCCCATTTGGATTTGAATTAGGATATTCTGACACATAAGAATTGAAAACCTTTCCAAGCTAAGTGTGATTCTTTCCCACCCCCTGCCTTCTACCCCAATTAATAGTCTGCATGTCTTTGGCCAATCTGCTCCTGGTGCAGCACCACCTACACCAACATCTGCAACAACTGGGTTGGTAGAAGGTGAGAGACAGAGGCTGTAGCCAATTAGCAACTCTAATAAGGGGCAAAAGTGTCCCATCAGGAACACAGAGGGCAGCCTGACTATAATGGGAACTTTTCAGGCTTCCACAGTCAAACCAAATCACTAGGAATCAGGCTGGGGTTTATTTAAGTACATGGTTCAATGGGCAAGTAATAAAAAACTGAGTCAGCAGAAAACTGAGTCAAGTTTAAGAAATGGTCACTTGACAGTGGCCATTCCTGACAAGTCTCACAGAGGAGAGTTTTCATCATCTCCTTGATCTCCTTTATGCACTAAGGTACTGTCTTGTCTCCCCACTGGAATAAACTCAAGGGCCACACTCAACAAATTCACGGGCTCCAAGACAAAAAGGACATCCTTGCATTTACCAGAAAATCATGGATCATCCAACTGAAGAACTCAATGGGATATCTATTCCACCCCAACACAGAAGAGTTTTTCCCTACTCCACCAATGCTTCTCCCATTTGGAAGCTGGGTCCATGGTGGTGGGTGCCTCCCTGTAGTTCTCCGGGTTACATCTACAATAAATCTCCTGCTTTCCAATGGTGTTAGTTTTTAGCATCCACAGACTTGCATTTAGCTTGATTTATTGCTACACTGATATCATGCCCTTGCTTTTCATGGACTTACTTAAAAGCAGTAATGCCACCTCCTCTCTGGGCACTAAGTTTTTTATGACTATTTGGGCCTTTGCTGCCTTCATAAGTAAATAGAGATTGGGGACATTAGAAATAAGGGTAAGAGAATCTTTTCAGGTGCAGAAGCTGCACCTGCAATGGTACTTTGGTCATACAGGTGTTCTGGTGAAAGAAAGAAAAAAGCAAGAAAATAAGAAATAGAAGGCACTTGATTTTGATAGGAACCATCTTTCTATTTTATCCTCATGTCCCACCTAATACATCTTGGCCTCAACAAATGTCTTAAAATTCAGTACAAATAACTCAATAAAAATAACCAGGAACAGAGTTTGCAATTAAAATTCCACAGTTTCTGGCCATCTGATGTTACATATTTTATCCTCTGAAAATGAGCAGCCAAGAACAATCAGGAGCTCACTCCTCCAGCCCCTAAAACTCTCTCTCCTCAGTACCAATTGAGAGAACAGGTGAGAAACAATTTGCTGACATATCATATTGTGTGATGCTCACTCTCCATCTAATCATGTGTCTCATACAATTTGTTGTGTTTGTTAAAATCTCAGCTTTAGAAAGCCCCTGAATATTCAAAAACTTAATAATATAAACTGATATTTTTATATAGCCTTGCAAGAGTAAGGGTGGATTTGAGTATGATTTGAGTATATTGTCAAGATTAGAAATTAAATATATATATTAAAAATTGTTTTCTGCAGTCCCATGAAGCCTGATGGCCTGTGTGGCTGGGTTTTTAATTCCTGCTTTTGACAGTATTCCATTCTTTTGATTTGTTACATGTGCTTCAGATCTATTACTTTTTAATTGGACATGAACATGCCCATGAACTGAACTCAGTCTCCAAGGGTTTGCATAAAATTAGCCATGACATGGGGACAGTGGAGTTGTCGCTGCAACTCCAAACCCTCAGACAGTGCAGGAGTTAAAAACAACAGTCACCACAAAGATGCTCATCCCACACCATGTAGCTAAACACAGAGCAGCAAGTTTGTGCAGGGGTATTTTAACTCAGTTTTCAAAGATTCTTCCCCTACAGTTACAAGTTAAATAGTTCTCTCTTTATACATTTTAATACTTTCCTGTCTTATAAAATATTGGTTGCATTCAGAAATACTTTTATCCTTCAGACTAGAAGCAAACATCATTTTGGTATGTGTGCATCATTCACTCAATGATGTCAGCCTCTCAAAACCCTTAGAGATCAACACAATGTGATTATGCTCCAAAAAGACATTCTCATTGTTATAAACGCACAAAAAAACAACTACAGCAAGTATTTTCTTAGCTGCCAGTATGAGTTAAATTAACTTGTGACCTCAGCTCTGCAATACTGGCCAGTGTGGTTCCCTTGGCACAAGGAACACCAAGGAATTTGCTTTCAGTGAAGTGCTGGTACACAGAAGAACACACATTCAAAAAATGGCTATTTGTTGGAAACAATTGTCACCTCACTCCTATCCCACTGCACATCCTCAAAGTGAGGGACTGCTCTGGGAAATGGCACTTCAAAGCACTATTGATGGACAACATCTGCATCAACCTTGTGCTGCCCAGAGCAAACCAGCCCAAGCCCTCTCACTAAGATGAAATGCTGGTTTTGTGGTTTATTCTTCCAGTCAGGTGTTCCCCTGCGCTGTGACTGTGTCATTGTGCCCACAGGGCAGCACAACGGGGCTCCTCCAACACAAAACCAGGACACAACAGGGGCTGTGTAGGAAACTGGGGGTGTAAGAACATCCCTCTGGGAATGAAGACAGGCCAAAGAGCTGGAAGCACAGGGAGCACCAAACCATCTGAAAGACTTAACCAGAATGGCAAACCCTGCTGCAGAAATATTCTCTCTGATGTAGTTGTCAATTTTGTCTGAATTTCTTTCCAGAGGAAAAGCTCCCCAGTTTGGCTCAGTACAGACAATCATGCTTTATGCTTCTCTCCTCTCCCTTACCCCTCCTCCTGCATGTTAAACAGACCAGAGACCTGACATTTGATGTTGTTTGTTTGAAATGATAAACTTAATCATGAGTGAAATGTTAGGAAGTGACAGCGTTGGCCACAGTAAGGTCGTTTCTCCTCCCAGCCAAGCACAATCCCGCTCTCCCCTTAATTGCATTGCCAGTCCTTGCCACAGGAGGACCCAGGATTTGCAAGTGGGGAACTGAATCTGTCTTTGTGATAATTAAACCATGGACCTCTGTAAAGACTGCCAAATCTGCCATATGGTAGTTTTATGACCTAGACTGCTGTTATCTCTTGAGAAAGCTAACATCCTAATCTCATTTTCCTTATCTGCGATCAGAACCCGCATTTCTAGAGGGCAAAATGCAGGAGCATTGCTCGTCACAGCAGTGACATTTTGTCCAGTGGTTCATGTTAATAAAATGAAGAGAGAACTCATTACTGACATCCTGGAATTAAAACAGAAATCAAGAGGCTAAGCCCAAATAACCCGTGGGTTACCAGCACACAGATTGTAACATCTCACTGTGAAAAATTCCTGGGACCTGACTTGGGAGAGATGAGTAATTAAAACATTCATTGCAGGAAGGTTGTGAAAAGGCCACTGAGTTTTTTACAATGCAAACACGTTATTTTAAAACACAAACACAAGAGGCTGGTGCCTTTGGAAGTCTGATATCATTTATCACAGACACTGCTTTTGAAGCATCCTTGGGAGCTGATACTTTATAGGAAGCAGCAGCCAGTCTAAGATACCTGGTAAAGGAAAGAACGGATCAGAACCAGTGGCTGGTCCTTCTAATATTAATATTCCCTTAATAAATCAACACAAACCTGTCTACAAATCTGCCATCCATCCACCTGAGCACTTGCCCTGTGGTTCAGAAAATAGTTGCCCTTCAGAACTAAAACACAAACACCCACCAGCTGTGGTCACCTTGTTATACCTTTTTTGGGGCTGGATCATTTTGCAAGAGAATGCATCTGTTCCTTTCAGCAAGGTTGTGGCTTCAGAAGTGCATTGAACACAGAACAAACAGGTGGCATATTTTTCATCTCACTGGTAGCAAACACACAGACTATGCTCTTTGATGGCTTAAGAGAGCCTTAAACAGAGGTACCTTCAGTACCACAAGCTGCTGTGGAAGATGATGCTTATTAAGTGTTTTAGGATGGGATATTCCTATGCCAAGAAAAACCTAATGGCTACTCAGGTCTCCCCCAAGTTCTCCAGAGCCATGACCTTCATCCCATTTATCTGCCAGACTGACTCTTATCAGGAGATTACACAGGTCTGTTTTTACAGAAATATTCTGGTTATATGATCTAGATAATGCAGCCCTGCTATAAATCACCCCAGCTGTCCCCTGATATTTTGAAAACTGATGAGACTGCCGATTCTTGCTTCTTACTTTGTATGCAAATGATAAATTATAGATGGGAAATAGGAAAAAGAAGGTTTTACTCATTTGCTGGATTGAAACAGACTGGATTAGTGAGCAAGCAGTAGTACCCTTGGACTATTTATTGTGACATTGCTTAGAAAAATTCAAACCCCAAAGCCTTCAAATCACTGGGGACATTGTTAGCCTTCTGCAGGAATTATTAAAATGTACAGAAATGTATGAGCATCACTTTATAATAATTAATCAGGGGCTGTTGATTAATAAAGCTCATTTTTTAGTCCCGATGATTCAGGGTATTATCCAAAGGACAGTGTCCTTGTCATATTGATTAAGAAACCAGACTTTGCTGTGGAAGAAAGTGTAAGAACAGTCGCTCTTCTTCCTTTCCCCCTCCCCCCATATAAAATAAATATTGAATGAGAATATTAACTCGTTAACCTTGACAACAATTTGTAATTTTCATAAGGAGGAAAACTCGCGTATTCAGCAAATAAATTGCTGCAGGGATTTCAGGGAAACAAATTGGAGAGAATGAAGAATGCTACCATATGAATCCTGTCGGGTTTATGGGCTGCAATGATAAATTTGTTTGGTTATGTCCCTCAATTAAGGCCACAAATACTGTGAAGCGTCAGGAGCAAGTGAACTGGGAGAGCTGGTGGGGAGAAGTCTGGGTGACAATCTAAGGTCACTCAGCAAGTTCACTTGGCTTTCTGCTTTTAGATCTAGCTCAGATCTGGAGCACAAGGCTTGAGAGTGCACCTTCTGTACAGCATATTAATCCCCTTAAAGCCTTTGTTAAGAGATAACTCCATTTATTAGGTATTGCACCAGGGAATCTTTGTGTGGAATTACCAGCACCACTCACAGGTTTTCCAGGGTTATCAAATTATTTGGAACTCACTTGAACCAGGAATGCAGGTAAAATAGATAATTTGGAAGCTGTTTACCTCTGCAGTTGGCCAGCACTGGTTTTTAACCCCCTATAAAAACATTCTGGCTTTGAAACTTGAGCTGGAGCATTTTAAGGATTACAGGGGGAAAAATGGACACTCTTCGCTCCTTCATGTATTTCCAGCTGCAAAACCTTATTTGTTCAGATCACTGACTCAGCCAGCAAAACACATCTAGGCATGTGACTAGTTTAAAGCTTGTTTTGCCTCAACTAACATCAAGTAATACTGAGCACACTTAAAATTAAGTATATGCTTAACTGCCTTGTTGGATTACAGCCTAAATTATCTATTAATCCAATTGCATGGTTTCCTCTGATCACCGCAGTCTTCAAACTCCTACTGTACAATAGATTTAATATAAATGCATTATGTTTGTCAGGCATGCCACTAGATTTGCATGCTGTCCTTGTCTGCTTGGGTATATTATCACCCATAGGAGAATATTAGAGATTTAATATGATTTTTAAAAATTTAATTTTAGCAACTTTTTTGAAGGCTATGAATGAACTGTATCTTGTTTGGGAAAGCAAAAGGAAAAATTAAATAAAATCATTTAATACTGTAAAGGTCCAGATAAGGAAACATGAAGCAAATGAGAAAAATACACATGGAAACCAGCAGCTGTGGAACAGAAAGGCAGGACAACACACCATAGTTATTGTGATTACAGCAACAATATCTGGTGCCTGATTAGAGTCTGATTTTAGTGGAATCATTCTGCAGGAACACCAGGATGGACAAACTGGCTGCCCCTTAAAGTTATGGAAGTGAATTCCAATCACTCCAACATGTGACTGCATTTGACGTGCCCAAATGTTGCAGAGAAGGGGGAAGAAAATCACAGCACATCTGTTTATTTTGCCTTTCCAAGGTGTGCCTTTTTTTGGAGGGGTTTTTGCCTTTTAGTGACACTAAGGGTCATTTTAAATACACATCAAAAAGCCTCAGAAATCCAAACTGAAGTAATTTGCCCACAAACTCTCGGGACCCTGTGAAGGACCTGCCCAAGTCCTCTGGGCTGTGTCACCCTCTCCTCCTGCTCTTTTTCCTGGTGCAATTCTGCCCCTCTTGCAGCCCTGGTGCCAGTCTGAATGCTCAGATTTCAGTCCTATCCTGCCTCCCACGCTGTGCTGCTTTAGCTGAAGCGCAGAGCAAAAAAATCAGTGTACCCCCATATTATTATCATGAATTAATGGGGTTCACACTCAGAGATGCACTTACTCATGATGCATCACAGAGGATAATAGTCATAATGACTTTTGCTAAGCCTTTTCTTGCTAAAAGCAGAAATATATAAATAAATAGAAGAAAATCCCTGCATTTCTATTACTGGTGGCACCGGAATATAATCAGGCAGTACCTGCAGGATAAATCAAAAGATTAAATTAAGTTGGGATTTGAATCCCCCACTAAACAAAGACTCAAACAGAGATTATGCTTTCCTGGACTCCAGGCTCAGAATGGCTTTCAAGGGCCTCCCTTACCAACATAATATCATTATTTGCTTTGACCAGTGGCACATTAAAGGCAATGCAGGTGGGGGGGCAGCGAGGGAGCCAACAACGTGAGAGCAGTATGGGGCATGCTAATTCCTGCTCATGGCCTGGTCTCCTACCTGCTTCTCCTGAGCCCTCCTGTCCCTCCACCCATGCTGCCATCACAGAGAGCTGCTTATTCCCTCTCCACAATAGCACAATCACCAAAACCCTGCACACCTTTGGAGGGAGGTCATTCAAATAGGAGCAAGATTCAGATTAATCACAGAATGGTATTAGAGAGTCCCTGCACTGTCTCTGACCCACAGGCTATGCTGTCCCAAATTCCTCCTCCTGCCAGCAAAAGCAAAGGTTAAAATCACCAAAACTTACAGGTAACTTCTGCCTCCCTGCCCACAAGATGTCACCCTGAATTTTAACAAAGGTGCATTTACTTATGTATGAACTTCTCTCACTCCTCCTTCCCATATTCCGGGCATTAGAACCAACTACATTAACTCGTCAGTATTCATGATTTACACACATTCCCAGAAATTCTGTTTGAGTTGGGCTGCCTGTGACCTCTGCTGCCTTTTGACAACACATTCACCAGTGAGTTCTGGGCTGTGCTCCCTCTAGTTTTTCATAGCACAGGATAAATACCTTCAGCTCAGTCTGCACAGCCCCATCCAGTGTGACCAAAGGCAGCTTTAGTGATGTTCATCTCGAGCTTGAGAACGAGCATGTGGGAGATTCTTTAATGTCAAGTCTTAATGTGTGTTATCTGATAGCAGCAGCCTCAGATTTCAAGTATTTCACAGCTTTTAGATGATAAAAAAAAAAAAAATCCTGTATGAAAAACAAGGAATGAGAAGTATCTCTAAACCTTCCTGAAAGTGGAAGTGACAACAGCCTGACCAGGGGCATTTGCCAAGCCTTTAGCCTTGGAAAAAGATGCATTTGAATTTCTAAGGTTTAATATGTACTGCTATTTTAAAAACTGATTCAGTTTTAGACCCCAGCTCCATCTTGAGAGCATGTCCATGTGTACACAAAGCTTTGCTGCTCTTTTCATCAGGAAACAGTTTCTGCCAAAGTTTTTGCCCCCGTTTACATATTGCCTCAGCTCTGCAGAGCCCACAGACCCACTGTGGGAAGGGAGCATGTCAATGACCCATTAGAAACCCGACATGACATTTATGTGCACATTTACCAGGGTTGCTCTCACAAGCACAATAATTACACACACAAATGAGGTTTGAAATTGCCCTTTTATGAAAATTCAAACCTTGATATTTAACTAGTTAATAAGAACCCATCTTGCATTTGATTTGCAAATCAGATATTTGTATTAAAGGGCTGGATTTTTCAGAGGGGAGGTCTGACACTGGCATGTTTTCTGTGCCTGCTTTGAGAGCTCATTTACAGACCATGCGTAACAGCAGTTTGGTTTTTGGGCAAGTATTTGTTTCACCTCTTTATGTGTGTTTGCACAACAGTCAGATAACCAACCACTGCACACACAAAACAGGCACAGAGGCACATGTAAAAACTTGAACCCCAGAACTTCATAAACACCTTAAAAACAGATCTCCCAAACTTATCAGTGAGAAAAACACCTTTGCACCGGAACACTGCACTAACAGGCCTCTGCCACAGATCCCAGCCTGGTGCTACACAATTATCCTTTAAAAATAATCAATATAGAGTTTTACCAAACGTGTGTGGTATATCAAACCCATACACTACATGCAGTATTTTACTTTTTAAGAATATATTTTATGGTTAACTCATGCCACTGGGGCTGCTTTCAAGGGAAGTTTCTTCCTGGTTTTATGGGAACAGAGCTCAACTCTGACTACCTTGTAAGTTTTACCCATAGATTATTTTCCTACTGTCTTTTCCTCTCTAATTCAAGACAGCTGCTACTTTGGAGATTCTCATGTAAGAGAAGAGTCAGTTTTGAAGGAGACCAGGAAACTTCTACCCTTAATCGTTATGCTACATCAACACCACCGAGCAGCTGTGCAGCCCCAGATCTCCCAAGGTTCCCCAAGGCACTGAGTGGCCAAACCCTGTGCAGGAGGCAGCTCATCCGTGCCCCTCCCGGACCCGGGAACACACAGATCCCTCAGCTGCTGTGCCTGAGCCACACGGCAGGCCTGGGGCAGAGCCTGAACAGCTGGGAGATCACCTGGCTCTCAGGCTGAGCTTGGGCAGCGAGACCATCTGTGCTCCCAGACACTGTGACAAGGCAAACACTCCGTTCGCAGTTCCCAGGAGTTGCACACAAATGCACGCCCAGACCGAGGGAGGAGGATGTACCTGTGCACCACCATGGCCTGGGAGGGTCTGATGGACAACCCCCACCACTGATGGACCATAACATGTGGGCTGTGAGAACAAGACATTTTAGGAACAATGATCCCTCTCCCACTCCCAATCAGCCAATCCCTCTTTATTTTGCTCTGAGCATCAGGAGAGGGAAGCAGGGTGCCCAAAATTCCTAGAACAAATGTGTTTGGAGAACCCCTATACAAAAGGTTCTTCCTATACAAGACTAAACCAAAGAAGCAGAAACATTTCTGTCTGTACATTTACTGTAACACCACCTTGGAAATCCCTGCCCTTTCTATGAGGTATTTTCATGTGCTCTCCAGCAGTAGATTTTGTTCATGCTGAGTACACTGTTCCTATGAAAACATTAGTGGTTACACCTCAACATCAGTTCAGGCTCCAAGCAGAAATAAAGGCTGAGAAACACTCTCAAGAGAGCATCATCCTCTGAAAAAATCTGGATTTTTTTCCAAAAGGAAAAACAGTTTATGGCTGTTAGATTTTTGCTGTTCTGCAGCTATCATGAAAGGAGATACAAAAAAATACTATGGAATAGCTAAGTTTACTCATCATCTTTCCAGAGTTTTCTCCAATAAATTCCCCTAAACATCGAGGCCAAGTTTCACTCCACCAAACCCTGTAAATATTTTGATCAGCTCTGCAGGGCAATACACTGTAAATGCACATGTTTAGAATGACTATTTTCATTAATGAACTGGAGCATCTTGGCAGAGGCTGATTTGTTTCAGCCACTACCCATCCTTCCTGATAATTAAATTTTTCTTTCAAACAAACTCTGTACCAAAATACCAACCGGTCAAGACATCAGGAGGCCCAAAATAAACAAAAAAGTTAATTTCCAACTGTGAAACCAAGTCAGCATGAGCTAAATCCTCTCCCTAAGTCCTCACCATTCATCTCCAGCAATTCAAATCTGGCCCCATTTCCATAGGAAGGGATTTTAAAGGGCAGCTGCACCATCCCTGGTTCTATCACTGGTGCTGATTTTACTAAATGTCACCTGCCTGAGAAGGAAGTTTGCATGTTCTGCCCCGTTGTGCTCCCACCTTTCCCTCCCTGCGCTGTCACTGTGCTTATTTCTCCTGGGGATTTGTTAATAGTTTATAAACACTGATTACACACAGTCACTCAATAACCACAAATTGACCAACCTGAGCTGATACATTTGTTTCTACATTTTCTCCCCACTTCACAGGTCAATTTTAAATGAAGAGCATATCATGTTTAGCATCAGTATATGATTGTAAGTATATAAACACCTTACAATGTTTAACATCACATATTAAATGTCAGTAGCTATCTGTAGGATTTTAGTCTGACTGTAAATTTTTGAAGACTTACAAGCTTTTTAGGCAGGGGAAAAAATTCTAAAGTAAACTTAAGTGCTGTCATTGTGTTAGAATATTCTAAATAATGCTGGTCACATGTATTAAGGGTGGTCCTTAACCCATTAGGGGTGGCTCTGTAACCCAAAGCAAAGGCTGGAGCATGAATCCCACCAGGGTTTGGACAGAAAGGATTAACCAATAAAGGCGCTTTCGCCTTGTTACTGACCACTCCTCTCAGGCTGAAAACAGGAATGAAAACCCTCAGCAGCTCAAGTCAACTGCCTTGTGTAACTGTCCTACCTTCCACAGGGATTAAGGAAATGAACCATGATATTTTCTAAAGAGGCAGAATTTGTTTTGAAAAGGTACATGTATCAAAACCCCAGAATTTGGAGAAAAGGGAAAGCAAGCATCCATCCATAAGAATTCTCTCACAGGAGGGAAAAATAGCTTTGCTATTGTAATTCCTCAGAGGTAACACAGTTAAAAATCAAAATACATAGTGTAAGCTTCCTACCTCAGACAAATATTCACACCTGTATAGGAAGGACAGCTTTTGACATTCCTGAACCTTCCTGGGAGTGCCGTGTCTGTCACACACCCAGCTCAGCCCCTTTGAGGAACAGGCTGTAAACAAGCCCCATTTCTTTTAAGAAACACAGGAAGGAAGGGAATTTTGGAAATCAGCAAACTCACACTCCCTGCAGCCATAAACAATCCTTTCTCACAGCACAATAAAGAGCTATCAGGATTATTTCCCATGATTAAGCCATTGACAGGCTGGCATCCCTGCAATAGGAATTTATTAGTAAATTGGGCCTATGGAGTTCTCTAACCTGAAGTTGTACTGGCTCAGCAATTTCTTCAAATGATTTGATAAAAGTGTTTTCAGTGTGTCATGCACACAGGTACACATAGCAATAATTACCATAATATTATAAAACTCAAAGGAAGAAAAGTGCAGTAATTTGCACTGATTATTAAGTAAAAATAGGAAACTTTAATTATTAATTTTTGAAATCACTGAAAGGAGAAAATAGCATACCTTCCATGTGCAGACACTGAAATTAGATTAGCTTGACAAGCCCATTTCAGAAGGAACAGGAATTCTTCAGTGCATTTATTTAATAGACCTTGAACATGTTATGAAGCAACTCTTTATTACAGCATCCTAAAAGTGTGAGTGAAAGGATTTTAAATCCCACATCTTGGTGCTGCTTTTAGATTAATACAAAACATTGGAAGAATCTGAATAATGACAGCTTGCTATTCAAAGCACCCTTTCACAGCAGCAAGAACAGGATAAATGGGACTAACTGATGTTCCTGTAGCAAGCGCAGCTCCTCAGGAAAAAAATGAAAAATAAGGGTTTCCTTCTACACACACTTTGCAGCAGCAGATCTTTTGCCACACCAGGGGGTCGTGTTGACCATGACCATCTGAGGGGGACCTCCTGTGCTCACCTTGCCTGTGCCATGGCCAGCAGTGGCACACCCGAGTCACCTGGCCTCAGATATTCCCCTGTACCCCTTTGCACCCATGCAGAAACCCCAGTTAAAGTCTGATCCCAAATGCTTTGGCCTCAGTGGGTGTTCTCCTGAGAATCTCCCTGGCTATGGCCGAGGACCCACCTGCCTGGACACGACTGGCTTGTAACAAAGCCCAGTAATATCTGTACCCAAGTGCTTCTCAAGGGGCAGAATAATCTACAGTGGCTCTGCAAAGTTTCACTGTCAGACTCTCAAAGGTCATGCCCCCCTTCCATGTCATACAGAGGATTTCAGTAAGACAGCAGAGCAGTGAACAAGAGAAACCCCCTATCAGGTCTTTCCTCTCACAGCTCACATATTGAGGACCCTGTTGCTCACTGAACTTGCAGAAGAGAAGAATTTGGCCACTCACACTGAAGTAACCTTTAGTCACTAAACATCCTACAAAATAACATATATGTGTGTATAAAACACAAGTCAAACACCACAGGTTAGTGTGTTTTTAAATGTCATCCAGAAAAAAAAACAAAACCATGAGCAGGGGAGATAAACTAACTGTCTCTAAATGAGGGAGGGGGACAGGGATTTCACTAGCAGGGATAGAAGTGATAAATGAAATGGTTGTTTTTAAAGAACAATCAGGAAAGATGGAAACATATTGAAATTTGGCTAATGAACCAGAAGAACATGCAGAGGCCCTAAGAGTAGAACCAAAAAGGACAGGACTTGCTTTATAGCTTTTTTCCTTGCTCTTTTCATTAGGATTTTTTTCTGAGAGCGAGCAAATATTGCGTTATATATCTCTGTCTCATTGTCTTCTGTCACCAGAGTAACACCTCTTTTACTGCTGCCAAAATGGCTACTCCAGTGCTGGGTCAGACCAATTATTTCTTAAATGGTTTGTATTCACCTGCACTTCAAATGTGTGGCTTTGAGAAACAAAGTACCAGCCCCTCATTCCCAGCCTGCTCCCAAGATCCATTATGCTCCCGACACATCAGTCTGCTCAATTAAAGAGCCAACGACTACAAAGGCCCTGTATATCATTTGTATTACCTTTCTGGAGCAGACACTTTATTCACAAATATCTGACTCCAAGAGGTCCTTTTCTGCTTAGCTCTGTGCTTTATCCTGGCTTACATTTATGTTTAAAAAAAAAAAAAAAAAATCAGCAATGTGCTTTAAGCAAAGATTTTGTGTCCTGCATACAGTTATTTCTGCTCTGCAGAGGCAATTCTGCCATTCTTTGCAGCCTGCTTTGAGCTGATTTGTTAGAGGGTTTCTAAGTTCCATGAAGTGACAGTCTGGAGGAATGTTTTCAAAATATTAGAGATCTAACATTTCAAACAATACTACTGTTTTGCCAGTTAATTTAGTTCTTACTCAGTTTTGGACTGTGTACACATTAAATAATTTGAATAAACTGGATTGAGAAGGGAAAATAAAGTTCCCACTTTGTTGAGGGTTCAAGGACATGGGCAGTGTTTCTCAGAACTCCTCTAAGACAGCCCTGTGTTCCAGTCTGTGTACAAACCAGCCCAGGCTCTACCCGGGATCCACCAATCCACCTTTCAGACACACCTTGTTGGTCCCCTCCAGCTTTGGATATCCCATAAATCCACAATTCCTGCTCCTCCTACTGTTCCCCCACATGTACAGCAGTTCCTTGGAGCTGTCAGATGAACCTCCCTTCCCTTGCCCGGTGCTAGGATGGTTCTCCACACCCCAAGGGATGGCAGCAGGACGGAGCCAGGCTCTTTGAGAGGCACAATATGGGAATAAGACACAAACAGCAGATTTTCTGTATGAATACAAGAACTTTCCCCCCCTCTCTGAGGATACATAAGCACTGATAAACTGTCCAGAGAGGCCATGGCAGCTCCAACCCTGGAGGTTTTCAGACCTGAGCACTCCACATTTCCCTCTGCTTTGAGCAGGAGGTCAGATGGGAAACCCCCTGGGATCCCCTCCAACCTGACTCTGTGACAACGAGCACAACGGTGACATAAACCCAGCAGTCCCAGCACCAGAGGTCTCCTCTCAGAAGCTCATTACAACTGCCAGAGAACTCCAGGCAGCTCCTCGCCTAGCTAATTTAAAATAACAAGACAAGGTCTGAAATATGAGGCCCAATCCTCCACTTCTTCCTCAGTAACTCACTTGCATGACAAGTTTGTATAAAATGCTACAGGAACAGAACTCTCTAACTACCTACATTAGTAGCAGAGCCCACACCCATTTGCCACTCACAGGCCAAACACCTCCCGTAACTCATCTTTTGTTTCCACAGGGAAACATGAAAGAGCAGGATCAAACCTGCCAGCAGAACAGCAAAACCCTCCAGTGACACGGGTGCCCCAAAGCCTTTAGGAGAGCCCAGGTTGACTTTTCAAGACCATGAGGTTCCTTTCAACGAAGTGTAAATTCTGGCTAGTGCAAAGAAAAATTACTTTGAATTAACTGGAAAGATGTTATGAATAATCCACATTAAATTCTTAATTTTGGGTTACGATAGAAGACTTAATAGTGGTCAGATACCCACTGCTTATGCAATTAATTCTTAGCAAAGAAAATGAATGTGAGATATAAAATATTTTAGAAATAATCTTTTCGTACAAAAACAATGGAAATTTGAAGACGGATTAAGATTTAGTGTCACAACAGATTATAGTGTGAACAGAATGTGTCCTTACAGAAATCTATTTAACCACTGAGATCCTAGAGGGAACAAACTAGGGGGTTTTTCACATAAAAAATGTGGCTTTGCTCTTTGTGTTTACTGGAGCTCACAAGTGGCAGGAAATGAGGCATGAAATGCATTGTCAAACATACAGAGTTCAAATATAATGCCTTACTTCAAGCTGAGCATTGATTTTAGGGATGCAAGTGCTCAGCCCCCCCCTTGAATAAGTATATTTTAGAAAATGGATCCACACCCTTGCAATTACATATACACACACAAAGGTATTGCTACAAAAATGCTTCAGGTTTTTAAACACATCTCTGGAAAACATCTTCCCCTTTGTCACTTTTTCCTGAAATGAACTAATAACTACAAAATACTAGGTAAGAATAGTATTACACACAGACTGACCCAAAATAAGGCAGAAGAGCCATAATAAGACATGAAGCACATGTGGTCCACAGCTCTGTTTCCCAGAGAAATCAGTGCCAGGAAATCCACTGAAAAATAATTCTTCTATTTAAAGCCATTAAGCAGCAGCAAAACATCCAAAGCTGCTGGTTAAGGCTGTCTAGAACCCAACCTGCCTAATGCTTGAAGGCTGTAATTACCCAGTGAGTGATTGCCCAGGTGACAGAAGCTCCAGGTAAAATGAGTTTTACACTTATTTTGCAGCCCAAATTGAATATGCAAAGAGGCATCACAGGGGTCACCCTTTCCCAAACCATAGATAATGATTAATTAACTAGGCTGTTACCAAATCCTCTTTTAAACTTTAAGAAAAAAAATAGCATTTTAGCATATAAAAAAAACAAAACAAACCAAAAAGAAATTAAAACCCTAAGAAAACAACATTATTGCAGTAGAAATTATCTTCTTGCTTTGATCACAGGAGAAATGAGCTGTATGGCAATGATTTAATTAAACTATAGATGAAAACGATTGCAAGTGTCTTGCTGGATAAGGGCAGGATGTATAGAATTTGATATTTTGCCAGGCTGTTTGGGGCGGAGATTTGTTTTCCATCACTTTGGTTTTTTACTTCTCACCATCAGATGATCATAACACACAGAGAGTGGTAGGAATAAGCTCATCTTCTGCCCTTTTGAGTCTTACAGTGAAATAGCCTGTAGGATGTGTCCCACTGACGTTTCAGCCCTGGGAGGGAAAGCAAGGCTAACTCTGCTTAAACCATTTATTCCTTAGCCCTTAATGGCAGGGAAGCTGCTTTCCTTCTGCACAGCCACCAGAACAGGCACAACTGTGGCAGGGATGGATATGGCCTATTTTCTTTAAGTCAGTGTCATTCATTTCTACCAAAAAGAGGCAAGAGTAATTAATGGTTCTCTCTCATCCTTCATACTTTGATTCTTTAAGTTATTGAGCGCTTTCTATTCCTGTATGATTGAAAGTGAATCAAGGCAGGCACTTCTCAGAGGCAAATCCCAGAACAGACAAGGGAACACACTCTCAGCTCTGTGCTAGATCAGTTCACCCTACCAAGGGTAAAGAAGCATTTCCACACAGGGTGACAGTCTGCGCTGGGTGAGGAACCAGCTGCAGAAGCACAAGTGACAGGTCCTGGGTCAGGGTGGGGATGTCACAGCTGGTGGCTCTGCCCTTGGGCATCCCAGAGACCCGTGGCTGTGCCAGTTGTTCCACTGATGTCCTGGAACTGGACTGGACCTTTAAGCTCATCCCATCCCACCGCCTGCCATGGGCAGGGACACCTCCCACTAGCCCAGGTCACTCCAAGCCCCTCCAACCTGGCCTTGGACACTCCCAGGGTTGGGGCAGCCACAGCTTCTCTGGGCATCCTGTGCCAGGGCCTGCCCACCCTCCCAGGGAACAATTCCTCCCCAGTATCCCATCTAACCCTGCCCTCTGGCAGTGGGAATCCATTCCCCTTGTCCTGTCACTTCAAGCCCATGTAAATAGTCTCTCGCCATCTTTCTTGTAGGTTCCCTTTAGGTACAAATTTATAGATGTGAATAATTGGATTTTAGAAATCCAGTGGTTTGAAATCATATTGGCAAGTTCAGGATCTGGAACTGAATATGGCTTCAGAAAATTTATTTTTTCTATTTACACTGGAGAGCCACAGGAGAGGAAACTCAACAACAGCATTGAAATCTTGCTGTTGTGCTGTATAAGGTAATTGAAGCACTTGTTTTTTAAAACACCCCACAATTTAATGTTTTTTCTCATGTTTTTATGCTTAAAACTATAGCAGGGTTATTAAAAATCAAGTCCATCACATGTGCTGCAATCCATCTGTCAGGGAAATAAATCAGAGGGAAATCAGTCCATACATAAAACAGTGTATTTAGTGTGGCAAAGCCTTTCCACCATCCAACCTTTCACCTCATGCACAGGGAGAGCCTTTGACAGTTTTATGAGTTGAATAGTTGTCCATTTATGAGTCCCATCACATTAAGAATGGGGTTTCTGTATTTCTGCCAACATGCAAGAAGTGGAAACTTGTCTCTTGTGTTTTTTCTTCTTAGAAAAAAATATCAGGCTAAAAAGACAGGTCCAAACAGTTACTGACCACCTTGGCAAACGTGCTGCTATTGTTTAGAAATCCTCCCAGTTGTTATTGTCTTGGGATTGTTTCTGTTATCTTACTTTATATAACAGACAAGTGACTTTCAATGTGTCAAGGAAACCCAGTAAAAGATAAATAAAAACCATTTGCCTGTGTTTTGCCCCTTTTACTCTGAGCAGAGATTGCATTAACAAAGCAAAATAACTAAACCAATCAAGATTTGAATGTTGAACCAGCCAGAAATGCTTTGTGTTTGTTAAGTCTGCATTTATAAGAGCCTGCATCACCTTAGCTGTGTTATGAAAAGCACCATGCAGGAGTTGTTGGCTAAAACCCCAGTCCAGCACAGCACAGACACATGTGGTTTAGGCATGTAAAGTGTCACATGTCAGCTCTAACTGGGGATCTCCCAGGCTCTCCCATCAAGCCAAAGGGAGAGCAGAGACCAGCCCAAGATGAGCCTTCTGTGACCAGGGAGAGGAGGGTATTCGTGGGCAATTCCTGCACCACTGACCATCCTCTCAGAATTCCTCATTGCCCATCCACTGATACTTCAGCCCAGGGACTCTGAGCTTGGAGGGATATCAGAGTAATTTATCCAAAGGTAAGAGCCCAAGAGTTCCCCATAAAGCTGAGATCCAGACTGGAATATTTCAGCTTTGCCTTACACAATAAACTAGATGATCTCTTGCCATGTGCCAGAAATTAAAGGGAAAAAAAAAACCAAATAAACACAAAAACACAAAACAAAACACACCACAACAATCCCCCCCCCCAAAAAAAAAAA